>JABXWE010067731.1:0-21360 GCA_014611495.1 Limonius californicus | reverse complement strand
TGCAGGCCAAAAAAAGAAAGAATATGGCAGATGTTCAGTCGGACTGGGACCGTTTAATATTAGCCGCAAGAGAAAAGCCTTCTCCTTTTAATTTAGTAAAATTCAAGCAAGAAAACTTTTTTAACATAGCTGAAGCCTTAAAACCATACTTCATGCCAAATCCAAAGCCATCTATGAAAATAAAACAAGTTAGAGTCATTAAAATATCTGCTAATATGGACTACATCCGAACAAATCACTCCTACACAGGACCCTAGGATACTATACACCTGCGAAATAGAAAGAAACTGCCCAGTGAGGTCTGGCTAGGTGTTTGAAAACTCCTGACAATGTTCAGTACTATCTAAACATACAATCAAATTTTGAACAACCAAGTACGAGCTCTGGTCCCAGTCAAGTGGAAATCGAAATCGACAATGCCGACAACAGCAGTGGTGCCGAAGACTAGACTGCTGAAGGTCATAATATATAGTAACCTGTTATTACTTACGTTTATTATGTAAACTTAGATAGTTTTTATAAAGTATTGTTCCAGTTCTTACCTGTGGTTATTTTTTATTTCATAAAGTTTCCTGCAAAACCAACCAATGTCCGTAACATGTAATTTGCTTTTTTTCTGAGTCAATGAACGGAAAAAAATACCGTTTTTAGTAAGATACTATTTAAACATGAAATAAATAAATAAATTTGGACTATGGTTGTTTTTGTAAGAAGCGCCTCAATTGATATGTTGTGTTTAGCTCATGCGCGAACTATAAAAACTTTCTCAAAAAAAATGACAAGCCATAGCAAAAATTAAGCTTTTACAGGTCATCACAGAGCAAGAACTTCAGAATCTCGAAGAACAGTGATCAACACAACAAAATCAGGAGAACTTATTTCGGCCTATAAGTACTAGCAGTTCTGCCAGCTCTGTTGGTCGTAGTCAACATCATTCACCATACTGCGAGTATACGTTGCTGGTTTCTCAACATTGAAACCAAACTTTTTGTCATGCCCAAGCAAATATGGAATGCTCACAATCATCAGACAACCCTAAATGCGATAACACCTCTCTTACAATTATTTAAGGCTATTCAATCCTCAAGACCAGTAATAATTTATAAGAATTCTTTTACGTTTTTGTTCTTTTGTTCTTATAAGCACTTCTTTTGTTTGTATAATAAAATTTATATAAAAAACTGTGTTGTTTGTTTACCTTAGTGTTATAGCAAGTTGTTCTTCTGCTGATATAGCCTCACGACAATTTGTGTCCATTTTTGTAATGTCCTCCTTGATAAGACTTAAAATTTCGTCAAAACACTTGCTAGGCATTCGAAAATAAATATAGAACCGTTTCTCATCTTGTCGAAGTTGTGTCATCAGTGAATGAAATTCTCCAAAACCCTTACGCTCTAAATTGATTTTATGTACACACTTCCTTTTCTTTGTCCTGAAAAAAAATTTCTTCATATCGCGGTATAAAATAATACACTATGTAAAACAGTATGATAGAAATACAAACTTTTCTTCATACTCTAACGCCTTGTCCTAGCTAAATACGATGACTGCGGAGTATGCGATGCGGTGCGTGCGGTTCGGCTACCGCACAAATCTAAACCCAAAGAAAGCCATTGTAGCGTCCGAACTTAACGATAAGTCCGTGCGATTTCCACGAGTTTGCGTTGTCGCATCGCACGCTGCGTTTTAAAAATCAAACTGTTTGATTTTCGTCGCAGTCGCCATTGCATTCGCACGATGGAAGTTCTTATTTCTGAAATACAAAACGAAATGTTTTGTGGAACAAGTGGCATCTTCGCTACAGGGATAAAATTGTGGTAGATAAGGAATGGGATTTAGTAGCCCGAAATACAGGATTTACAAGTAAGTACAACTTTTGTTCTTTTATAGCATTTATTTTAATGGTTTTATAAAATAATATAAATATTAATATTGAACTATATAAGAATCGGAAAAGTACTGGTGTTCAGATTTTATTAGTCGAAAAATATTGAGAAAATATATCCCGCGCAGTTTCTGCTTCTCTTGGGGAGTGGTTGTTAGATTTTGAAACACTAAAATTACGAAGGCCTTCTTTCATTGTACAGTTGTTTGCTTCCGAAACAGTAATGAATAAATCAATGTCAATTATAGTATTATGCAAAATACAAACCGCTTTTATTATATGAACTGCATTTTCAACTTTCGTTTCGATGGCTTTCAATAAAATTCTAAATCTTGCAGAACTGATACCGAAAGCATATTCTACGGTCATTCCAGCTCGTGAGAGACGATAGTTAAAATATGAAGCAGTAGTATTATCTTGCACACGTCTTCTGGGATAAGGTCTCATTAGATAAGTCCTTAAAGGGAATGCTTCATCACCTACAAACACGAACGGACCTTTAAGATCCGAGTTTGGTAATTGCATATCTTCTGGTAGAGATATACTGCCATTTGTAAGACTTCGGTGAATCGGGGAATTGGAAAACACACCTGCATCGCTATCTTTTCCATACGCACCTACGTCAATCATTATAAATCTGTATTTTGCATCCACAATTGCCATAAGTACTACAGAATAAAACTGTTTGTAATTATAAAACATACTGCCAGACTGAGCTGGACATCTTAGTCTGATATGTTTTCCATCAATGCTACCTATACAGTTCGGAAAATTCCACTTATCAAAAAAGTCTGTGGAAATATTTATAAAGTCATTAGCATTTGGTATTGGCACATGATTTTTGTGAAGTGAGTTCCAAATGGCTTTGCAGACCTCTATTACGATAGAAGCAATCGATGATTTTGATATGCGAAATGAAAAAGCTATCTGTCTAACTGCAATTCCAGTAGAAAGGTACCTGAAATAGAAAATTTTATTAATTTTTTTTTCAGAGGATGAGGCGAAGAGAAAATGGAGAAATTGACGTGATCAATTTGGAAAAGAATTAAAAAAAATACCGAAGAGTAGATCAGGTGATTCTCAAAACTCTGCTCCGAAGTATTTAGGAAAATGGCTACATTTCACGGCTCTTCTCTTCTTAAAGGATACACTAATGCCCAGAGATACTGAGGGAAATGTACCAGAAGTCGATACTGAGGAATCACTGATAAATGAGAAATCAGATGATGAGCAATCAAGAAGTGGCACACCGAACAATTTAGAAAACAGTAATGCTAATGTTTCACAAATTGAATCACAAACACTATCAACTTTTTCAAGATCTGCAGCTACTGAAACAGATATACTGTCAGCTCGATCATCACCGTCTTTCGGGTCCTCTGATCACCAACGTATGGAGACGGAAAAAACACCATCAACTTCCTCTAAGACCCCGTCATCTCGCCCACTAAAACGAAGGAGAAAGGAGGAATCGAGGGGTTCTGTAGAGAGTCAATTTTTAGAAATAGAAGCTAAAAAACTTGCACTTCTCCAAATGCCAGAAGATGATGATATTATGTTTTTTAAATCGTTGCTTCCCTATTTCAAGCAAATGCACCCCATCCAAAAATTACGTGTAAGAAGCAAATTTCAAAATCTTCTTATTGAGGAAATGACTAACTCGTTCAATCCTTCTCCAGCTTCTACTAATGATAGTGTTTATTCTCAAAACCATTCTACCAACGCAAATTACTCATACCTTCCCTCACCTACTTCAAATATGACTTCCAATATATTGTCGCCACTTGGACATTCATCACAATATACTCAGGATAGTAATGAAGCGCCTATTCAAACTTATTTCACGCAATGAAATAACGGTATATAGTGTGAATATTTTCTACAAAAAATAAATTGATAAAAAATTATATGTACTTTTTATTTTTTACCTTAAAGTTAGAAAAAGCCTTTCTTCTACTGTAATAGGGTTTTGAAAATTGGTTGGACAATGATAACACGACTCCCGTATTGCTTCCAGTATGTAATCAAAAGTAGCTGGAGTCATTCTTGTATATTGACGAAATGCATTTTCATCTAATCGCAGCTGTTGATACAGATGATGAAATTCTCCGAAGTTCAGTCTATCTCTATAAATTTCATGTACGGTTTTCCTTTTCCTCTTAGTTTTCTTTAAAATTCTCAATTTCACCAAGCTATTATTATCCACTAACAAAAGTTTACGCGTTGTTTCTGTTAGAGCCATGGTTGACAAATGCAAAGTAATTATGAAAGAAAATGCAGTGCTCGTGTTTATCGCAAACGCAACACGTGATTGTTTCATCGTATTTACGTTTGCCACAATCGCATTTCCCGCAGCGGGCTGCGGTGCGTGCGTTTTTTGTACCGCACGCATCGCACGCTATCGTATTTAGCTAGGACAAGGCGTAAGGCAAGAAATAGAAGTGCCTCTTCTTCGTCTGATGAGTACATTGTGTAGCAAATGGTATCACAAAACTGACGCTTTGGTGTGGATAGACAAGCGAATTTCTTTGCTGTAGTCAACGCGAAATTAACGTCGTCGCCACCGCTGCGAATATTTCGCGTTGGTCTGGGGGAGCCTTTTAACGGACCTGTTCATACTTGCGGCAGAGTCGCTACAGAATTTGCAAGACAATATCATTTTCTTGCGGGTGTTATGTGCGTGAACACAATGTTCGGCACAGAGAAGTTTATTTTACTTGTGGAATCAAAAGAAAGAGAATAGAAAATTTATAATTAATTACAAAAAATCTTAAATCATACGGTTTAGCTATTCAATACTTCACTCAGGACTAACCAAATAATTTGCAAAATAGTTTCTAACGTGTTCTCCTTGTGTCCGATTGCCGCCTGTACCTTGTACGGATATGTTATCCAAATTACAAGTTAACGAATCTTCAAATTGATAACCATCTCTTTTCCGTGCGTAATTGTGAAGTACACATGCTGCTTTGATTATTTCAACTGCGATATCTGGTTGAACTAAAATGTTAGTATGGAATACCTGCCATTTATTTGCCAGTACGCCAAAGGTACATTCAACAAATCTTCTAGCCCTTGTAAGTCTATAATTGAAAATGCGCGTTTTTTTCATTTAAATGACGCCTGGAATAAGGGCGTAGTAAGGTACAATGTAATCCAAAAGCTTCATCTCCAACAAAGACAAATGATTGGGGTGGCCCGTTATCTTTACGCAAAGTTGAAGGTTGTGGTACATTCAGTGAATTATTATATAATTTCACGCCTAAACTGGGTTGTTTGAAAACATTGCAATCCGCTTCTCTACAATATGCACCAATATCTACAGTAACGAAACAATAATCAGCATCAGCTACAGCCACGAGTACCAAAGAATTATATTTTTTATAATTAAAAACTTCTGAACCACTGTGTTTTATGCAGTTTCTGGCACCTCAAACGCAAGGTCGAAGGTAAATCGGTTAAATCGTTTTAATATATTTTGTGTGATAGTTGCGGTTTTTCAATTTTAGAACGGAATCAAATATTACAGGAAGCGAACTAGTTGGAGAGCAAACATTCAAGCCCCATTCAAAAAACAGAATTTCGTTTAGAGGTTTTGAATGCTTTAAAAAAAGCTCAAACATTTGTCTTTGCTCCTCAGTCACATTCACAATTCCATCCATACTCAATGTCGACTCTTCTAGTATCTCCACAAATGTATAGTCCTTTAGCCCAGCAATAGCACGATCACCTACTCATCTGTCATATCCTAATCTTAAAGATAATACATCACCCTCGACTTCATATCATGCTTCATCTCCTGCCGAATCACAGATCTCGGAATTGAGCGAAATCTTAGAGTTGTAGTGATTAACTTGTTTTTCACTATTTAATATAATAAATAAATATTATTTACAATTTACCTTAGTGTTATTGTTAGTTTTTCCTCCACACTAATAGGTTCACGAAATGTTGTATGTTCTTTTTGGAGACCATCACGCAGCAATATAATTAACCCATCAAATGATGTCATTGACATTCTGTAATAATTAAAAAATTTTTCTGCGTATCTTCTTAATTCGCCATATAAGCAACGAAATTGACCCAAAGTTAAAGGTTTTGTGTTAAGGCGATGAACCCAACATTTTCTTTGTTTCCTTCTCTTCATTACGGCGTACACAATACAAACAATGTCAGTAGTGGTCAATTTTGAAGACATGCTGCCACAGATAATACTTGACAAACACTAAATAAAATACTACGTAATATTAATCATAGAAATAACACTCCTAGAAAGCTAGTATATAAGAGTACATAAGCCGATCTGCTCACGAAGAAAGAGAAACAACAGATCTATGTGCTAGACAGAAACGCTAACTTTAGGAACTATTGCGCATGCGTGTTGTATACGAGTGTATGTCGTAATGTAGCTACGGGGTTCAATAGAAAAGTTTTGTGCTTCACTTATAAATATTTATTTTTTATTTCTATAAGCTATAGATACTTACATATTTTGTTATTTTGTAATATTCTAAATTATTTTTAAGTAGATAAATCACTTCATGCTCCAATATATTTTCAAAAAATATTAGTTAATAGACAAATTGTCAAAAAACTCGGAGCAACAAATATTTATTTGGCATATTTGTGATCATCTTTAATTTACTTACTTTTAAAAAATAGCACTCTAGATTGTGAATTTACTTACATTGATAATAACGTTCTTTTAAAATTATTGGTCAGGTAAAATAAAACACAAGTATTAATTTTTTAACCCCCAATTTAATTTAAAGGGGTGGCCCATTGAGTCGGAGTGAAACCCTTCCTGGAAGGTATAGCACCTATATATAGTGTATATTTTGTTGAAAAGGAGTGTGGTTTATAATAATCCTATGGTTGAAAATGTTTGGAACATATGTACAAATTTGTCACATTATCGACTCAATCGTCGGCAATTGTCAGTTGTGATTTGTTGGTCAGTACAGTGTGCAGTACTATAGTATATATTTCGTATTCGAAGCGGTATAACAAAAATCAGGTAAGCGTAAATATCTACACTGAATTTTTATAAGTTGTAGACCTAAATTCAAACATTTGAGCTATAAATTTATCACAGAAGTTTATCTCTTTATTTTCCTTGTTGTAGATCGTTATTCAAAATGTAAAAACGGCCGCAAGAAAATACGCTGTTCAAATATATGTTCAAGAAACAAAAGGTAAGCGATATTAGTGGTAATAATGATGATTCTACAGAAAATCCGTGCTCACCCGCTTCTAACAATGACACTGCCTGCACTAGTTCCGGCTTTCCGGATTCTCTCCGAATTAAAATGTTTAGGGATTAATTGCGAATATCTAATCGGGCAAGGATATGACGGCGCGTCTTCGATGAAAGGCTGTTTTAATGGTGTGCAGGCAGTAATTCGGCAGTCGCACCCAGAAGCCTTATACGTGCATTGCAGCTCACATTCGTTAAATTTGGCTCTGGGTCATTCTTGCCAAATTCAGCCCATTCGAAGTACCATTGGCATTATAAAATCTATTGGAAGTTTTTTCAAGTTTTCGGCAAAGCGGACCAAGTGCTTAAAGGAAAATATCAAAAGAAACTTCCCTGAAGCTAAATGGCAAAACCTTACGGCAACGTGCGAGACTCGATGGGTTGAGAATCACGATGGGTTGATGCGATTTAAGGAAATTTTCAAAGCTATTATTGATACTCTGGACGAATTAAGTAATGATGTGGATTCTGAAACTTCATCAAAAGCGTCTTCTTTTCTAAGATCTGTTATTGCCAGTGAGTTTGTCATAAGCTTATGTTGCTGAGCCATATTATTTTCATACACACTGACACTCTGCAACATACTTCAATCTCCCATGTGTGATTTGGCTGCCGCTTTACAACACGTCGATTTAATTATAAACACTGATATCCGCAAAAAAATTAATACAAATTTTAAAACGATTTTCAAAACTGCACAAAATTTACTCACAACTGTAAATGAAGAAATAAAAACTCCACGAATAGCATCGCGACAGCAACATAACTCGGAATCGCCCTTTGCAAGCAACACATGGAGACCCGCATGAATAACAAACGCATCCCATGTCATCTTCGACAACTGATCTCCAATAACCGTGGTACTTCACTAACAGTTGAAACAGTCCTTGAGGAAGATATTTCCAGGTCCAAAAGAAAGAGATGCGCTTTTTGCCGTCCTAAAAAGGACCGAAAATGCAGCATGTCATGCGCACAGTGTAAAAAGCCACTTTGCACGACATGTGCCAAAAAAGTTTGTGCAAACTGTTTTGAAAACTAAATATAGGCATTTAACGTTCGTTCATTATATTACCAAATATTTTTTGTAAGAATTAAAGTTTCATTTGATTTTGTTTCTAACATTTTTTTATTTTTTTCCTTGGGTCCCTTGGAACCTGGCATAGTACGAGCGGATTAGGTATAGTTGCATAGTAGTCAAGGGTTAATTAATTTCATTACAGAAATAAGTGTGGTGTGCGAAAAGTAGGAGAGCAGTACAAAATTTCAAAAAGCTATGTTGCAAAAATTATGAAAGAAGAGCAGAAGATACTTAAGGAGTGGACTGAAAATGGTAGTGATTCGCGAGTGCGAAAACTTAAGTTTGGTGATGGAATGGTTGTGGACAAAGTTGTTTTTGAATGGTCTTGCGAGCACGTGCCAATAATATTCCTGTTTCCGAGCCTTTAATCCAGGAGCAAGCTAGGGAAGTGGCCCGCGAATGCAAAATTTTCAACCTTCAAATGGTAGGTTGGATAGATTTCGTAGTAGTCACAAAATCTCTTTCAAATCTATCTGTGGAGAATCAGCACAATTAGATGAAACCACAATTGAAAATTGGAAACTGAAAATTCCTGAAATAGTTTTGGGATTTTCTCCATGTGACATTTTCAATGCGGATGAGACAGGGTTGTTTTGTCCTGCTCTACCAGAGACGACAATGTGTTGAAAATGAAAAGTGGAGTGGAGGTAAAATTGGTAAAGAACGATTAACGGCACTGTTCTGTGCAAGTCTCACAGTCGAAAAAATTAAACCATTAGTAATCGGTAAATCTTTAAAACGTCGTTGTTTCAAACAGCTGCAACTTGATAAGTTGCCGATAACATGGAAAGCTAATAAAAAATCCTGGATGACCCGTG
This sequence comes from Limonius californicus, assembly GCA_014611495.1. Taxonomy (NCBI): domain Eukaryota; kingdom Metazoa; phylum Arthropoda; class Insecta; order Coleoptera; family Elateridae; genus Limonius; species Limonius californicus. The sequence goes on along the minus strand of JABXWE010067731.1, from coordinate 12,322 downwards.
AAATAATGACTGAATGGCTAGGTGAATTAGACAGAAAGATGGGAAGACAAAAAAGAAATATTTTGCTGTTCCTCGATAACGCCACTTCACATCCGATTATTGACCTGCATAACATCAAACTGGTATTTTTTCCAGGAAATTGTACTTGTGTGTGCCAACCACTCGAGCAGGAAATAATTCAAAAATTTCAAAATGAAATATCGTCGCTCTATCTTAAAATATTTAATTTCTATAACGGATTTTGCAGAAAATCAATTAAGTTTGTTTAAAACAGTAAACTTTTTGCAAGCTATTACGTGGATATCCAAAGCATGGGAAGACGTAACAGACACAACAATTCAAAATTGTTTTAGGAAGGCTGGCATTAATACAACAACTGCCGAATAAATTGAAGGGGATGAAGAGAAAAACCTTGATCTGCTAACTTTGCATCATCACCTGCATCTTCATTATCTATAGAAGACTATATGTTAATTGATAGGACCTTGATTACTAAATATACCAGCTGCAGTATTTCTGAAATAACTGTTTCCTGTCTAAACGAGCAGTTACAGATTCTTATTGAAGAGGATGAAGAAGATGATGACGATGATGGCAATAATGTAGAGAAAAATAGAATTCCAGAAATACCCAACTATGCGGAAGCTTTAGGTCATATCCGTTTGCTCAAAGAGTTCTGTTTAAATAAAGGAGATAGTAGTTCTCTAAAACATGTAAATAATTTGGAAAATAATTCTGAGCACACAGTTTGCATACAGACTTATAACCGCAAACAAAGTAAAATAAATTTTTTTAATGAAAGCGCTAGTTAACCAGTGTATGTAGTTAACCATTTTGGGTGTACTTTCATTACATGTAAATTTATATTGGGTTAATATATATAAATATTAATAAATTCTATTACATAATTTGTGTTATTGTGTAAAAAAGAATAAAGAAATCTCCTATAGTACGGACACCCCTCTATAGTGGACACTTCTGCAGGTCCCACGATTGTCCACTATAGAGAGGTTTCACTATACAATTAAATATTATAAAATATTAATATGCTTAGGTAAGATGTATATAATTATGTATGTATGCATGCATGTATCCAATTTAATTTCAGCTATTACTATCTATTATTAGAATAAGTTTTACAAATATTGTTAAATTTTAAAGAATGTGAACTGTTTATTTAGCAGAAATTCTCACGAGTCAACTACTACTTTCATTCGTAGTTTACTCTACATTAAGGGGGGAGGTGTTGTGTCCAACTAATTTGGACATGTGCATCTGTTTAATATTTGTGTCGATTAGTGGTGACCTGCAGGTGTGACATTTTGTATTCTACCGGACGCTTCAAACAAAGTGCCGGTGCCCCATATATCATTTGTGGGTTTTTAGGTTTTTATGTGTTTGGGACCGTCCATATGGTCACTAATCTCTACCGACATGTCAATCGCGGTAGTTTTGGATTTTGAAAGGCCACATGGGGGACGCTTGTTCTCCGACCGTTGTTTGTAAAACATCGCTTCTACTTTGTTAAATAAAGCTATTTTAAAGATATGTAGTGTTTTACTTATACTATAAACACCAGGACACCGAAAGTGGCGTCTATAACAAAACTACAACCCCAAGTACCGACAGGAAAAATCGGTACACAAGTATAAGTTTCAGTATTTAAGAAATGAAGCCGCAGGTGCCATAAGTGCATCGACTTTGTCGCCGCAAATTATGAAATTGCGTTAGAAATGCTCAAGAATTGATTCGAAAATAAAAGGTTTTTAATTATCACACATGAATGCTATATTTAATTTGCATCAAATTAGTAAACATTTCTCAAGGTCCATTAGAAGGGTACTCGATATAATAAATGCACATATATGAAGGTGCTGAAAAATATTGGTTTACCTACTGATCAGTGGAATGGACTGATAATACAAATGATTGTAAGTAGTCTTTAAGAGAAAAATGGTAATGTGTGGCAAAAGATATACTACCATCGTTCTCTGAACTTCAGTCATTTTTATTAAAAACATGCAAAACCATTGAAGCACTTGAATTCGAAAACATGTCTCAACAAAAAAATAATAATCAAGACAGAGGTAATGTGAATAGTAATGCAAAACGGTTTAGCCATTTTACGAGATCAGAACTAAAATCTGTATAGGGTAAGTTCGCCAAATCCCAGTCACATCCAGTAGTCAGCCACCCACGGAAATAAAGTTAAAAAATAAAAATACAAATGAAGATGGCGTTATAATACAGCTTTCCAATGTTCAGCTGCATTTTCGCGCCCATTGCATCATAAATATTATGTACATAACCCAACGATTGATTATGCTAATCTGTTTTGTAGTGTGGTATGTGTTGAAGGCTTAGCTAAGGTAAGAAAATGTAAATATTTGCTTTCTTGCTTGTGATTACAAAATAGGAGTTAAAAGTTTACCTATATGAGATATTGACTTTCGGTTTTTTTGGTGGAAATAAGCATAAAATAAACTTCCGTTTTAATAACCCGTATAACCTAAAAATTTCAAATTCAGCAAATTTTGATAGGGGTTGAGGACTGGCTAGTCAAATTTAAATAACTTCTATGTTCAGCCAAGTGGCTGACGACTAGTATTTTCACGTAAATTTCAAAACTGAACCCAATTTCTGTTGCAAATAAAGCACACTTCTGAAACATAAATGAACATGTAATTTCTCACTGAAATCTTGAATGATGTGGAATGGCTGAAGATAGGCAATCAGTACTCAGCCGCCTTTAGTATTAACGTTGGTTACGGAGGTAGATGGTAAAAATTGCGTCTCCTAGGCCATGGGTTGCTACAAAAACCGTGAAGTATTCAAATATCCTGAAGAAGCTTTGCAGAATGCTCTTAAGGCTATTCATGAGGACAAGCTAGGTACAAGAGAAGCTTGCAGAAGGTTTGGTGTTCCTCGAGGAACCCTTCAGGAGAATTCACGGTAGAGTAAAAATAGGTCCTCGAAAAATGGGCCCCGGGACTGTATTGACCAAGAAAGAAGAAGACGAGTTAGAAAACTGGTTGATCACGGTCGCAAAATTTGGATTCCCTCAAAAGAAATCCGACTTGTTAAACACCGTTGAGACAATCATTTCAGACAGCGACCGGAAGACACCATTTAAGACCCAAAAACGCAAACGATTTTTGATCTACCATGAATTATCAAGCACGCATTCTTGACCGCTATGAATCCCAAAAATATTATTTCTGGTTTTGCAGCTGCCGGAATTTACCCTTTGAATCCAATCATATTCTTAGATTCGGATTTTGCACCTGCTTTTGTGACAGACAGACCTGAACCACAGCCTGAACCTAAATCAACAGATGATGAGAACAATACAGTCGTAGTGCCAGAAACAATACAAGAACAGAATGTTGGAACAGACTCTGAGGAAGCAGACTTAATGCATCTAGACTATATGCCAAGTACGTCAAAGGCTGATTATGGGGGAGTACAGCACGGACTAGAATCATAAAGATCGAGGTCACCAAGATCAAGCTCTTCGAAAATATTCAGCCCAGAAGTTGTACGACCTTTTCCCAAAGCTGCACCGCGTTTGACTACCAGCAATAGAGGAAAGAAACGAAGAAATACTTTTGACCGATACACCCGAGAAGAAGACCTTGGAAGATGAAGAGAGGATTTGACAAGAAAAGCAAAAGAAAACATCTGACAACTCTCTGCGATTAAAAAGAGGTAAAAAATGTGTCATAAAGAAGAGAGCTGAAGTCCGAAAACTTCTAGTCTCCGTCATTTCAGATGAAGAACCATTGATTAAGAAGGCTGTAAAGAAGAAAAAGTTCAGAAGAACAAGAGACAAGTAACTCCTGAAAGTTCTTCCGAAGATGACGATACTTTCTGCTTGGTTCGTGATGAAATTTATGACAAACTCAATGAACCTGGGGACTGGCTGCAGTGCATTAAGTGTAGAAAGTGGGCTCATGCAAAATGCGCGAATCATGATCCATTTTACGTGTGTTTGAATTGCATTTCTGAGTATTCTGAGGAGTCTGAATAATCTGTTGCAACATGCCCTCGCACTGTTGCAAGTTGTCCTTGTCGTGGGACATGTTGCAACACTTGACAATGGAAAAAAATTAATATATATTTCGTTTTGATTACTACGTAGAAGTACAAAATACTTTTAGGCGTGTTACACAAATGCCACTTTATGTTTTTTTATAGTTTTATAATAATGTCAATCAATATATGCATTAATAAAAAAATATTCAGTGAAATCTGTTGCAACATACCCCGGTCTCCCCTAATGGGGATGAGACTAGTTTTTCGATGTGCCCAAAAAGTGGAAAGGTTTTAGCACCCAAGGGATACAAAACTGTATATGAGTTAAAAAAGGGTAATGAAAAAGAAACCCTCATGGTTTTTTCGGCCGATGGAAAAACGCTTCCACCAATGGCTGTATTCCCTTTTATTAGGCCCAACAAAGTAATTATAGACAGTGTACCCCCTGAATGGTTTTTAGAACGTTCGGAAAGTGGATGGATGAAAACAGAGATTTTCTACGAGTATTTGGCTAATGGGGTAATGGGATAAGTGGCTTGAAGTGAATACTATTTTAAAGCCAGTACTGATTTTCGTTGATGGGCACAGATCACATCTGTCAATTGAACTTATCCAGTTTTGCCATAATCATGGAATTATATTGTACGCACTTCCCCCCCAACACAACGCATTTAATGCAACCTGCCGATGTAAGCGTTTTCAAAAGCCACTTAAAATAAGTTGGAAAAAATAGTTAGGGGGTGGCAAAGTAAAAGCGAAAATGTAAACTGCGCTTTAACGAAAACTATGTTTTCTCCTCTTTTGAAGACAGTCCTGGATGATGAAAAATTGCCTGAAACTATCAGAAATGGTTTTCGAAAATGTGGCCTTTTTCCTTTCAACCCAGAGGCAGTCGATTATACTAAATGTATACAGAATACTATGGAAACCGTACAAATAGAAATGGATTCGGATGAAAAAAGTAAAGAGAAACATGAACCTAAAATCACCAAAGAACATGTTGAAATCACACAGTTGGTTCTAATAAAATTACAGAATAGATTCCCTGCTCAAGGTATTGACAATATAAATGCAATTCAAAATGATTTAGAAAACATAAAAGAAATAATTACCAAAAAAACAGAAACTTTTGAAGTTTTACCAGATGGTTACCTAAAAAAAGTAGAAGATTCAAACACAACACAAAGAATTAATATGAACTTGGACTTTTTGGTGTTTGACTTTGGTGAATCTATGAATAATGGAGAGACTACAACAAATATTTCTATTGAAACAGGCAACGACAATAACTTAAATAATTGTTTGGAAACAGATGACACCGAAACAGTTAAAAAAATATATAACGCTCAAAAATTAAAAGTACAAGATGACAATATCCGAGATAATGAATTAAGCAACTTTAAAGAAGAAACATCTAATGTAGTAGATAATATCGAAGAAATTGAAATACTAAAAGACGATAATAGCAAAGACAATGGAACAGCTAACACTGATGCAACCGAAGACGTAACCAACAACGTCGAAAAAGTAAGAAACACTCCAGAAAAAACACAAAAGACAGATAACTTCGAAGAAATTCTTGAAAATGGCTTAGAAAATTAAAAAGTCAATATTTTACAAAACATTGTATTAAATAAAAATGAAGAAACAGCTAACACCACGGAAATGTTTTACAAAATATTCGAGCTTCTCCGAAAATAAATACAGACTTCCAAACCCGCTAAAAAACTTACTTTTATGAATACTTTTGATTTGACAAACAAGCATTTGGAGACTAATATACAAAAGCAAAATAGCGGCAAAGTAGTTTATAAAGATATGAGAACTCGTACAGCCCCTGGAAAATTTAGACGGGATGATAAAAAACTTGTTACAGAGCACATAAATAGACCCCGAGAACAATCTCATTATTCGCGCGCAAAAGTCCAGATTTAAATATTAACCGCCTTTATAAAGCGTTCATGAAGAAATATCCCCACAGATTGGTCACCTGTAAGTTTTACAGAAAAGTATTAAAATAAGATTTTCCAAATGTTTCATTTAGAGCACCTAGAAGCGACACGTCGGAAATGTGACTCGTTAAAGTGCGAAATATAATCGCAGGGTGAAAGAAGTCGGACAGCGAAGGTCGAGTTTGACGTGCATCATCGATAAGCAGAAGCAGCTACCATGCTCATGAAAAGGGACATCGCATCGTCGCAAGTGCCAGGAAGCACCACGAGTGTGTTCTCAATGGATTTAGAATAAGTCATGTTCGTACCTACTTTGACCTACTTTGACCCAATTTAACATGTTCTACTTGAACCAACTTTCATGCTATAACTTAGGAATCAACTTTGGGGATAACAAGCATTCATACATGTGTTGCTGGCATGAAGGAGTGGCATGACGTGGCGGTAACGAGATTGCGTCTTGCTTATTACGCGTCCTAAATATGAACATTACAGAAAAAAGGAATGTTGTTATTTGGAGCGACAACTGTACCGCCCAAAATAAAAACAGAATGATTGTGTTTATTTACGTGTTTTTGGTGAGTTGTGGGTTCTTTGACACCATTGAACATAGGTATCTTGTCAGTGGTCATAGCTTCCTTCAGTGCGACACGGATTTCGCCTTGATCGAGAAAAGAAAGCGCAAGTGCGCTCCGATGGTGCCTGAGGACTTACACGATGTAATACTATCATATACATACACAGGCCGATTTGAAATAGTAGATATATCACAGAAAATTTTTTTAATGTACAAGCGGCAGCCGCCAATGTCTTAAATCTCAAACAAGTGAATATTAGCAAAGTTGTACGATTGAAAGTTGACTCCCAACAACATGGTTTTTTGTTTGCTGCTGAATCTTTTTCTGAAGTAGCACATGTGAAAGCAACTCCGATACTTAAAAGAATAAAAACCATGGAAGATCTTAAAAATATCTCAATTAACCAGCTGCCAGACATTAATAAGGTCGGTGACAACAAGAAAAAACACTTAATATCAATGATTCCTTATCTACAAGACTATAAACACCAAGTATTCTACGCTAATTTAACCAAATAATATACTGGCACTTAGCCCGTTTCCCTATTGTTTTTAAAATTTTTTTTATTATTTTCGAGTATTCATTTTTTTTTCTGTTGTTTTTGTCGTAGCATATTTAGGCGTAAGGCACATAATATGTTAGATAATTATTTGAAAATAAAAAGTCTTTTGTTTTGATATGTAAAGGTTGTTTTTAAATTTCTCTGTTTAACAATTTTGGAAATTAGCCCCTTTGTTACTTTTGATCCTCAATTATAACTTATTGAGTTATCATTAACAAAATGTATCTTGCTAATATGAAAGTACGATGGTTGCTCAACACAAAGCAATTTGTTGTATATTGTACCGGTCGCAGGCTTTTAATTTCGCGGTAGCATAGAACATTCCAGAACATTCTACGGAAATGCAACCGCTGGAAGCAACCAACGGGAAAGCCGAAAACCAACCCTAGCGGACAAGGGGTTTCCGGCGCACGCTACCCTCGCTCAGTACAGTTTGTGACAGCGTCCTGAACGTAACTGAGTCCCCGCACGTATACCTCTTCTTTTTGTGTGTTATTAAATTGTTCATGCTTTTGTTTTAGTAAGAAATAGTTGTTATAATTATTTACGTGAGTGTTATTTACTAACATAATACCACAATATGACCTGAGGGATAACAATGCTAGTTAGAGTTGAGCAAAGTAAAATTATAAGCTAGGTGGCTGAGCACTGGCGAACTTACCCTACCATGTGTGTAAAAAGGATCATGTGATTGTCAACTGCCCAGAATTTAAACAATTATTAGGTCCACCCGAGAGGCTTAAAAAAGTTCAGAAGTTACAGCTCTGCGTTATTTGTTTCAAATCAGGGCATACGTCCATGAAATGTTGCCGAAAAAAGAATTGTAATATTTGTAAGAAAAGGCATAACACATTATTACATTTAGCTAATAATTAGAATTTAGTCAATGAACACAGTTCAGCGTCGTCACTAGCGGAAGAATTGCCATCCTCTACGACAACGTCTCTGATAAACAAATGCGGAAAAGTTCCCACTCAGGTTTTATTATCTACAGCGATTGTTAATGTTAAGGACAAAAATAATAAATGGCATCCTCTTAGAATTTTGTTGGATTCAGGTTAGCAATCGAACCTAATCACCAAGCAAGCATGTAAATTGTTACAACTCACTGAAGGTCCTGTAAATATTAGCCTAGTTGGAATAATTAAAGGTTCAATTACGATAAATCCTAAGGTTAAGGCTACGATTCAATCGCGCTGTAACAACTTTGAAACAAATATATCTTGTCTTGTGATGCCTGGAATTTCCGAAAATATACCTTCAATTAATTTAGAAAAAATAAAATTTCCTTCTAATTTGGCATTAGCCGACCCTAACTTTAATGTAAGTTCAGAAAAGGTACAAGGTAAAAGGTAGTGGCAGTGCAAAACACTTACACTGGATCACCTACTTCACACGTTGTTTTGAAAAGCAACAAAACCAATATCACCAATGCCTTGGACAATGCGCAACCGTCACCATCTATCAATAAAATTAGCGTAGCCAAAAAGTCAAATGTTAAACATCTTCTGAAATACGTCGAATTAACAAACGAGGAAAATGTATTCTATAAAGGGGTGTTACGGTTTATTTTTGTTACACACTGTACATAATTATTATATTTACAATAGTAGAGTTCTGTACTAAATAGTAGTTGTGATAGTTGTTCTTAGGTGTCGCTAGCTGTTTTGATTTAACATAATTTTAAATTCTATCGTTTGAGTAAAAAAACTGGCAACTTGAGTAGAAGGGAGAAATTTAGCCATTTTCTGGATTTTTGGGTCTCTTTTGTCCTCCATCTTTGAAGTTTGTTAGACGCTGATGCGAATTGCGGAATTTTTCGGATTTTAAAAGCTGATAGATGAAATTTTAAGTACTGGAATTAGTATTGTTACTATATTAGTTACAAATTAGAGCTGTGGAGTACTTAATTAGTCTGCTGTGCAGAATTTGAATGGACAAAAACTCTTCGAGCCGTTTAAAATCTTAAGGTATGCTATTCTTATACTAAGTTGTTAGTTAATTACTTATACTAGCGTTAAAATTTGGTTTTAGGCTTTATTTGCTGTTATTTGCTGTTATTTGCTGTATTTCCTTGTCGTTTCGTTTTGCGAAACTAAGAGATTTGAGGAAGCTGTACGTTACTTCAGGTTGTACCTTATCCTGTAAGCTGTGTTTGGAGTTGGTTCGAGAGTTAACGGAAGCTTGGAAGTGATATCTACGGTTGCTTGCAAGGTTTCGATTTGTGCCAACATCGTCTCAGGTCATTGGAATTAAACCTAGCATCTATCGTTACCTAGTAGTCAATCGAACGTTGTTGGTATTCACCACAACCCATCATCGTGCAAGGTCGGTGACTTATATTTAACTTTGGGAACCTTTGAAATAGCCTCCAAGAATCTTATGTGAGTCAGCAATGTAATGGTACAAGGGTAACCTAAATCACAATAACTTAGTTTACTTGTAATTATGGTAAATACTTTAGTTATGATTATAGTAGTTCTTACGTAAGGTAAAATTTCAGTTAAGAGTGCATTTAACTTAATTTCATCTTGCTTAAAGTTGTGGATGATTGCCATTTGAATTTATATAACCATTTGCTTTGCATTAAAGTGTTGTTACATTTTTAAGCGTTGCATAATATTATAAACGTTGTTGTATAACTTAACCTAGAATTTCATGACTTAAGTATAGTTTGTTCAAGATTTGTTTGCTAAAGTTGTTGTACAGGAAATTTCAGATCACTTTATACTTAGCTAATTTCAATTTATATTTAAAGTTGGACAGAGTTTAAGGAACACTCTTAAGATTTTATTTTCACTATTCAGTTATTTTGGAGAGCTACGCAAGAACGACTTAATAAGGTATCAGTTTATTTATTTTGGGTGTTTTCACATTTACAGTGTTATATAGGTGGAGGCCAAATTGAAAAGCAAACAAGTGGGTTTAGATTGTTATTACTTAACTTGTGGTTGTCAGTTAGGGAGCTCTTGGTTGCTTTTCAATAGTTGTATAAGCGCTTATTACAAAGGTAAACCCCCGTACTTAAGTATTTCTTAATTTATTTTGAATTTTCTTCGGTTATGATAAACTTTTGCGAAGCTCAATTCCTTAGCTACATTTTCATTTCTTATTTTAACTTAGAGAGTTCCTTGTCGACTAATGTCACACATTTTCCTCATTTCATTGACATTGATGTTACTGTTGAATAAATTTTGAGTATCGCTACAGGTTTGTTTGATTGTGTCTTGGGAATTTAGTTCACTTGGGTCTTGTGGATTTATTATATTCATTTTAGTGGCTACTCAGGTAAGTTTAGACCCTGGCGCCCATTTCATTGTATAATTGTACCTATTTGGTCCACTACAAGAACCTACTCTCACCTCTGAGTTTGCCGGTAGTCATTTTGCCACCGTACCAAGGACCATTCAAGAACTTATTTTCAAAATTTGGTAGCAGGGGCGCTGAAAAACGTTGGAAAAAAGGTTCAAAATGATGTAGAGGAAGAAGCCATTGACGATAACGAGCCATTTTTATAGTGTTATAATTTTTTGTGTTCCAAATGTAGTTTATGTCCATGGACTTAGCTTACTTTTGCAATAATACATGACATATTTTTCTGTAAAAAAAAGTTTAAAAACTAATAAATGCTAAATCAGTACATACCAGTTTAATTGAAATGTTCAATTAAGGGTGAATGTAAAATATTTCATTGATATCAGTTACAGATTATTAGCTACAGAATATGACTTGTAACTAAAAATTAACTTTTTGGACTTGGGTAGTTTTGGAACAACGCTCCTCAATTGATATGAGACTATATTGTACTTGACATGTAAACAGGGCTTGGAAGAAAAATGTGAGTGCCAAAATAAAAGATACTGATAAACAAGCAACTGTATATAAAATTCTTAGAACGCTTCTGGAAGAATCAGATCAAGCAGCCTTCGAGAACATGTTGGAGAACTGAATAATTTTGATTGCGACCCAGACTTCCAAGATTTTGGAATCTATTTTAGCAATAATTATGTAACAAATCGCAAATCATGGGCTCATTGCTACAGACAACATGCTGGGATTAATACATACATGCATAAAACATTAAAATATATCTATTTAAAGGGAAAAACAGTACGGCGATTCGATAAGGCAATAAATGCAATAATGAAAATGGCGAGGGAGAAGTTATTTGAACGACTTATTATTTTAAACAAAGGCATTAGTATTATTTTTTAAACGTTACTGATTTATTAACAGTATAATGGTTCATTTTAGGAAACATTTCTAGTAAACTACGCGATCTACGGCGAAGGCACAAACATGTAGGGTCGATTACAGACACTCTAGTTCTTGAAGGTGAAGAAGGGACGTGGACGGTGGTTTCATCAGAAGGTTCTGCTATTTAAAAAATCGAAGCATTAAATAAGGCCTGCACTTGTGAACTTAGATGTATCGAATGCAATGCGTGTATACATGCGTATATCTGTTCTTGTCCAGATTCATCTATAAGATGAAATATCGACGGCTTAATCCGCAAACAAGCCAACTCCACTTTTTGTCAAAATAGAGGTTTTTGTGCCAATCGCGTCTTTGCCTCCCTACCTATGGTCTACATAACCGCTAACTCCTAAATTTCAATAATAACTCTCTAAACACCTCAACACAAAAACAAGCCAACTCCATGCATGCATTGCGCTATTTAGAAAAAGCGCCAACTCCATCTACATCCGCCATTTTTGTATTGAAAACTGGTTTGTGAAGGTGTTGTTTTGCAGAAGCTCGTGAATAAAATTCATAAAACCTAACTAAAAGTGTTCTTTTGTTGGAAAAAACTGTACAAATTTACGCAAGGTAAGTCAATCTACTTTTTAAGCTAAATAAAAATGTATAATCAGTTGTTTTATACCTGTGATCAGAATTCTTTGGAAACAATGGAGTTAGCTTATTTACTTAGAAGCTACAGTGTCCATTAAATTTTATTAAAATGGAGTTGACCGTTCTGTGCTTCATAAAATTTTTGTGGTCTTGGCGATTTTTCATTTTTTAACGGTGTTTCGTGATTTATTACTTAGTATAAAAATATGTAGTTTTTTACAGATGATGTCACGTTCGATGAAAATTGTTAATTTAGCACTAGCATTGTCAGAAAACTTCTCTCCAACGGATAATTCAATTGCTATTAATGACATACCAATTATATTTGAAGGCACCGACGC
>JABXWE010067714.1:0-15386 GCA_014611495.1 Limonius californicus | reverse complement strand
TGTGTTGGTTACTTTTTTTGTAAACTCATTCTTTGTGCTAAACACCATAGCATATGCCTCAACTGTAATTTCAATCTAACAAGAAACAAGTCTGTATCTAAATGAATCGAAAGAAACCTTCCACAAAAGAAACAACCCCTAAGGTGTGATCCAATATGCATGTATCCTTTATTTATATAAATAAATAATTAATTAAGCTACGCGATACCATCTCAATATATATGTGTGTTATTTTCTGTTTTTTCGTAAGAATTGCAATAAATCCTACAATTTTCCGTATGTATTTCTAGTAAAATATTTCTTTTAGCAGTAAAAGCTAAATTTAGAAACTTGTAAATTCAGAGATGACTGCGGTTAAATCAGTGCGTAGAAAACTGAGAGCCGCTTTTGTTCTGCAGAACGTTGGGAACATCAAAAACACTGGAAATATAAAAAGGGTGGAAAACAGAAAGTAATAATTACAGAGGAGGGTAATTAATGTAGAAATGCATGATTCATTTCTCTCTGTGATTAATGCGAGGCCCAAAAGCATTAATCGAAACACGTATGCTAGATTACTTTTGGCTCTGCCAACTGCACTTGTTATTTATTGGTTGAAAATAAAATACGAAATACACGATTCTACGATTCATCGGTTTCGACGGAAGGCTTTTACGAAAAAAGCTTGTCCGGATATTAGGGAATGCGAATTCTGTATGACAAATATTTATTGATATGTCTTAAAAAATTGCAAAAGCAGAAATTAGCTATCTACCTGTAAGCGTTGGAACAAATATTGATGACTCTAATCTGCAAATGATTTACTGTTCAGCCGTAACTCAAGTTAAATTAGATTAAAATAGTCATTGGCTACTCACATGCGAATTAATCGAAAACTCGTATAGTTTAGAAACAAAAGGAATCACCAGCAGAATAACAAATTTCTATAAAATATGTCAGTCACGTCATCAGAGTGTTATCCGTTAAACCTAGAGATACTTATTGTTCATTGACACTAAAAAGGGAGAATGCAATAGCTTCTGCTGCTTCTTGTTCCTGAATTATTAATTTTAAAAGAATCTTGTTTTAATTTAAGTTCATAATAGATTTACTGTGTAGTGTAATTAGTGCTGCGAAACTCGAAATTTGGCAGATTAGAAGGTTATATAGAATTTTATTTGATTTTCTGATCAAATTTAGTGGGTGTTTGTTCCCTAGAGAATCTATCAAACGTCTATATATTTGAGTGTCAATAATGAAGAAACTAACCTAAAAATCGAAATATGCAAATAGTCAACAAAAGTATCACTAGGAATATATAAAAATAAGACGAAATATATGTAGAGCTTACTCGAGAAAAATCCAGAACATATTGATAGAGAAAGTAAGCCTATAAAAGAGCTCGAACAATATATTTATCTAGAGCAACGAATATCCAAAGGTAAATTGAATCAAGTGACAGAACATAAAATATGAATTCATTTCGGATAGCCGCCTTTTGGGAAGTTGAGCTGTGTGTTTAAAGGAAACTCAAAATTATTAAGAAAGCCAAATATTGAATGAATGTGTTATAACGTTTATCACCGATTATATACGGCATAGAAATTTGGTCCTTAAGGAAAGCTGTTATAAATCGGGTAGAACAGCTCATAGGGGAATAGAAAGAATAATGCTGGGAATATCTCTAAGAGATAGAAAGAGAAATACATATGCATTAGGAAAATCACGAGCAGAAGATAATAGCAGAACAAAAACGAATATAGACACAGCATGTAGCGAGAATATGCGAATAAAGCACTAAAAGGATTATACAGTAGCGACTATAAAAGGAAAAAATGAGAAGAAGTGGATGGCTGACGACATCAAAAAGACAACAGGCTCAAATCCAGGTTGCTCAGAATACGGAAGAATGAAAAGTCCTAGGAGAAGTCTATATGAAATGCACCACCCATTAAAAATAAAGCTACGTGTTTGAAAATTTGCTAAAATAATGTTTTATTATTGCGTATCAAATAATCACTATTTCCATTAAAAAAATCAAGTGGTTGTGGTATTCGTCTCCTGTCTCTAATCAATTTGTTGTTGTTTGTGGGCAAATGACGGCCGTAGAACGTACGTCCATATCGAGGAAAAAGACGAAATCTAGAGTTTGTTAAAAAACGCCATACAGCTTTAACACCTGGAGCTATGGTTTGGGATGCGATTTGTTTCGGTAGAAGATCACCTCATATGTTCGTCCCAGGCCCTTTAAATGCTCATCGCTATATTCACAATGTCCTGCAACCGGTGTTACTACCATTCATGCAGACGTTCCTAAACGGCATTTTCTAACAGAATAGCGCACGTTCACACACTGCAAACATTACCAGAACGTACCTCCATCAAGCACAATTGCAAATGTCGCCCTGGCCTGCACGATCACCGGACTTATCTCCGATCGAACATCTTTAAGACATGCTGTTCATGGCGATGTTACACATTATAAATTTTGTTTTCGTTGTTGTTATTGTTTTCTCATAATTGTTAATCTTTTTTTATGAAAACTTTATCATTTCATACGCAATAATGACATATTATTTTAGCAAAGTTTCAAACACGTAGCTTTATTTTTAATGGGTGGTGCATTTCACATGAAACGAAGTGTAATATATCTTGGTATCCATCTCTTTCTCTCTCCCTTTTTCTTCGTCTGTCTCCCTCCCTCTACCTCCCACGTCCTCTCTCTCTCTTTCACACAGTCTCCCTCCCCCTCTCTCTTTATGTATATGTATATATATATACAGGGTGAATCGGTAGGAACGGACCAAACTCCAGGAGTGTATTGTACACGTGAAAATAATGTAAAAAAACTTAAATGTTGGTATCCAATTTTTATTTGTTTTCAAGTTACAGCGTAATTAAAAACAAAGAAAATTTCATACATTAACATTTGGTAATCATAGCGTTCTTATAATAAATGTTCAAAAATACCAGTGATTCACCTCTAAACATTTTCTGCTTCGTCTACGAAGGGCGCCTGTTACTCTCCTGATTGAGTCATGTCTTTGTTTAAGATCGACTGCAGCATTTCTAATACGCTGAATTAGTGCATCCCGAGTGTCCACTTTTACTTTGTACACTTCATCTTTGAACCAGCCCCAGAAACAATAATCTAGTGCTGTGAGGTCTGGAGATCTTGCAGGCCAACTAATAGGACCACCGCGACCAACCCAACGCCCTGGAAACATTTTGTCCAAATGTTGCTTGACCTGACGAGCGAAATGCGCAGGAGCTCCATCATGCTGGTAGTACATTTGCATTCTGATGTTTAAAGGAACATTTTGTAACACTTTAATCGTACAAACTCAAAAATTAACGTTAAACAACTGTCACAATACACTGATACATTATCAGAACAACAAAGTTATCAAATGTTTTTGAGCCTCGAACATGGCATACTGGATAAACATTTTTAATTACAGGCGCCCTTCATATACGAAGCAGAAAGTGTTTACAGGTGAATGGCGGTATTTTTGAACATTTATTATAAGAACGCTATGATTACCAAAACGTTAAAGTATGATATTTTATTTATTTTTAATTACGCTCTAACTTGAAAACAAATAAAAATCGGATAACAACAATTGAGTTTTTTCCATTATTTTCACGTCTACAACACACTTCTGGAGTTTGGTCCGTTCCTCCCGACTCACCCAGGTTTCCAGGACTTTGGATAGGTAGATTCGGTCCTATAGCGTGGCCCACGCGCTCTGCAGATTTGTCACCCAATGACTTCTTTGCTTGGGCATATCTGAAATCAAAAATTTATACCAATATTCCAATACAAAGTATTGATGAATTAAAAGATCGCGTACGTACCGAATGCAATAGCTTGAATCTCAACTTTCTTGCGAATGCTGTGCGTGGTTTTCAACACCGGTTAGGTTATTGTTTAGAAGTACAAAGTGGCCACTTCGAATACTTGTTGTTTTTATTTTCATTTGCGTTTTCTGTTATTGATATTTAATGTTTTACAATAATAATCGTCGTTGTTGTTCAACTCATTTTGATTTACTTATTTAATATAAACACTGCATCAACATAACCTTCATACTCAAATAATTGACAACTATAGTGACGTTTGTTTCTGATTTTTACTTGTCGGTATAGTTGGTTGCATACACAATAGGCGAATTTAACGCGTTTCTTTTAAAAGTAAACATAGGCTATGTATACTAAAAAGAAAAATTCCTTGTGTATATATCCGACAGCTGTATCCCATTAGCAGCATAATGATCTGCTTTTGGTATGCATGGTACTTCAGATAGACCAATGGATGGCAATAGAAAAATGCAATTAAAAAATTAATTCCTAAAAGTCCGTAAGTCTGCTATGTTCGCTACGCCCTGGTAGTAGTAATCACCGTTGATTACTACTCATTAAATAGTTTTGAGGATCTTAGCATCAGGTACAGTATAAACTGTGACTTCGGAGCAGATATCTAACAATTATGAAAAAGTTATTTCAGGTGGTACAATAAATTTTTCACAACTAGCGTATTTAAAGGGTATCAAGCAAAACTGATGTATGACAAAATACATAATTGGAGTTACCGCCCATCGATGGTCCTCCTTTACTATGTGCACATAACACAATAATACATACATGAAATTTGAACAGTTAGCCACACAGTATTTTATAATAGCGCTATAAGGACGCACTGAAGTATGTCACACTAAACTTGATTTAACACTTTACTTCTACTTAATCATCTGGCTTCATTTTCATTATTGAGTAAATTTATTGCCAGTGTGTTGGAGGTTTTATCTTCTGATTTCATCTTGAACTCATCTTATCCGAAGGTGATTGTGTAACGTCATATTACTCACGTACCACGGAGCATTGGTTATAGTTCTTAAGGCTTTGTTTTGAAAGCGTAGAATATTATTAATGTTTGACTGTTTTGCACAACCCCATAACATTATTCCGTATGTCCATATCGGTATGAGTATCCCAGTAGCCAATACAGATTTTTAATTTCAATGTCAAATTCCTTCCTTTTCTTATTGATATAATCCCTCCAAGTAAGGCACTTATAGAGATGCATCCCGAGATAGCTAACTGTATCGCTGGTTGCTATGACTTTGCTATTTAGAGCGACCCGTGGGCTTGTGGTATGTCTTGTTGTGAATGCTATGTGAACCAATTTACCTTTGTTTACCTTGATTGGCCGGTTACTAAACCAGTATTCAGTGACGTTTGTAGTTGGGTTGAAGCTTCTGTTGGATTTTGGTGTGACTAAAGCAGTACTGTATTACTGTTAGCAAAAGTGGCCATAACTACATTTTCGTCGCATGGTATGTCGGCTGTATATATCTGATTCAATGTCGGTGCAACTACGCTGCCTTGCATTGCTGCGTGTATAAGGTGATAATTGGAGAGTACATCTTCATGTTTGACTTGGAAGAATCTTTGACTGAGGTACGATTTAAAGCAGGTACTATTGATAAGGCAACATTTTTTTGATTTTCTCCAATAATCCGCTGTGCCAGATACGGTCGAATGCTTGACTTACATCTGGAAATACTGCAGAACACATGCGTGTTTCTTCTAAATTCTTTACAATTGTATCCACCACCCGGTGGGCTTGTTCTAAGGTCGAGTGACCTTCTCTAAACCCAAATCGATGTTGTGGGATTATGACGGACTCAAGTGTGGGTTTGATTCGCTTAAGAAGTATCTTTTCCAGCAGTTTAGATAAACAAGGCAGCAGCGTAATTAGCCTGTAAGAAATTGTTTCAATTGGCGGTTTTCTTGGTTTTTAGATTAGGAGTATTTGTTAAAATTTCCATTGTATAGGTAAATACTGCAATCTTAATACTATGCTGAATATTTATGTGATTGCCACGTTTGTTTTTCTAGGTAGTTCTTTTAAAACTCTTGCAGATATTAGATTGCCTCCCGGTCATTTTTTATTGTTTAACAACTTTATTTCTTCTCCAACTTCTTCGGGAGTAATGTATTCAACTTATAGAGACAATTGCAGCGAAGGGTTTAAATAATCAATGATTTCGTTCTCCTTGGCATTTCCTGAAGGGGAGTGAGGCTGGAAAACAGTGTACAAGTGCTCAGCAAAATTTTAGCTTTACTAGAGTTGTCTCTGGCCCATGTGCCATCACTTTTTTTAATCGGTGGGATACATTATCGAGATCGTTTCATTTTTCTTGTCGCTTTCCACAACGGATAGTCGCCATTCGAGTACGGTGTCAGATTACTGATGTATATGGAATATTTAATTTTAATCTTGTATAATAAGTTTTTCTTTGGTTAATTAACCTATTAAGCCTTGTTTTGTTGTTGTACTGGGAAGTCTGCTTTGATGACATGTTTTTCTAGCATTTCTTTTTTCAGTAATTTTAGTTCTAGCTTGTTGTGGATAGATTACAACAGCATCGTTACCTTCTTTTGGCGACGGAGTTGCCTGAAGAGCAGGTTCCTGTGTTATCCTTGTCAGTTGTTCTATTGCGTATTCGACATCTGTTTCCGACGTGAAAGGCATTTTGAGTAGATCACTAGATTGGAGATTTTGTCTAAACGGTTCCCAGTCGTTTTTTCCATTGTACAGGTACAGCTTCCTTTCAGTCATAATGATAATTGTGCTTACAATTGTTATAATAGGGGAATGGTCCGATGACAAATCTAGAGAAGACTGTACATCAGTATAA
This sequence comes from Limonius californicus, assembly GCA_014611495.1. Lineage (NCBI taxonomy): Eukaryota > Metazoa > Arthropoda > Insecta > Coleoptera > Elateridae > Limonius > Limonius californicus. Next base: position 8,703 of record JABXWE010067714.1, on the reverse strand, counting down.
TGGGTTAAAAATCCTTTAGTGATGACGAAATCAATAAGTCGGGAATTTTATTTACATGCCAGTAAGTAGGTTCGACTGCAATTGTTAACGTACAGTTACTGAAACATAAAGCATAAAGAGCTATAATGTAGCTAATGCTTATGTAGAGTTCTACTAAATATTGCCTTTAAATCATTTGCTAGTACAAAGCTTAGATATTAAATAGCTACACTGACAAGCAAAAAGTCGGGTGACATTCAAATCTGCTTATATTTTGAAATTCAAGATATTACAGTATGGCTATTAATTTACAGTACTGAAACTTTCAAACTTTATTCACTTAAAATAATAGGAGTATGTAATAATAAATATACACTTAAGTATTAGCGTTACGAATAACGTGCTCTAAGTGCCCTCCATTACGTTGAATGCACAGTTCGTATAGTTTTTCCATATTTGTGACCATATTCGAAAATAGAGGCTGTTGCATCTGTCGTATAGATTCTCTAATTTTCTCTTTTAACTGTTGTATTGTCGTCGGAGGGTTATCTCGGAAAACCCGTAGTTTCAGCATACTCCAAACATATGCATCCAATGATGTTAGGTCCGGAGAGTGAGATGGAAAAGAAAAATCGGTGAAACGTGAAATCACATTGTCTCCAAACGTCTCTCGCAGAAAGGTTCTTGTAGCCTGTGCTGTGTGGCACGTTGCCCCATCTTGCTGGAAAAACTGGCTACCAAAGGGCAAGTTTCTTGCTCTGCAAAACTTCCGAAGGTCATCTACAAATGGTGTGAGAACTTGAGTTATATAGCGCTCTTGATTAACAGTTACTGCACGCCCGTTTTCTTCAATGAAGTAAGGCCCAATCGTTCCTTGTCCAGAAACTGCGCACCAAATCGTCACTTTTTCACTATGCAACGGTATTTCTTGCACCTCTTCTGGTCGTATCTATTGCTACGCCTATTGACATGACCTGACAAATGAAAATGACATTCGTCACTGAACCAGAGGTTACTGATAAAACTGGGATTATCATATTGCAAAGCAAGGATTCTAGCACAGTATTCAAGTCTTGCACCATAATCACCGATTCTCAATTGTTGGGTCGTCTGAATAACGTATGAATGGGCATTAAGTTGTTTCAATATCTTCTGAAGAGTCCTCCTATTCATATTCAATTTTGCAGCAGTTCTCCGTTGACTACGACGTGGTGAGTCCGTAATTTGATTGAATACACGTTCGTGATTTTCGTTGGTATCTATTGTTTTTCTTCGCCCAGCTCTACCTTTTCCTTGATGTAGCACACTTCCAGTTCTTCTAAATTTGGTTATAATGTTCAGTAGAATAGCATTACTTGGTGCCTGTTTATTGAAATGCGCCGAAAATTGTTCGCGGACGAATTTAATGCTTGGACCATTTTGTCTACCCAAACCGTATGAGCGAAAATAGTGTTCTACTAAAAAGACTTTTTCTTCAGTAGATAACATTATTTACGAACTTGCAAACATGTCACTACATCTAAGCAAAACCAAACGTCAATATTTATGTCAAATAACGGTGTCAATTGTGCGAGGTTTAAGCACAAGTAGGCCTACTGTTTCAGTACTGTAAATTAATAGCCATACTGTATTATATACCTATTAGGAACTATATTAAACTGTCAACTTCTATCTCTCAGGCTTGTTAGGAACCTAAACAGTGGGATCTCATGTATGAAACTACGGTTTCCATCTAACGAAAGATATTCTTACAACTAATCTAAAATTTAAAAGAAATATAAACGAAATAGCACTACGCGAAAGTGTCTTCTTGGAGTTTTAAAGGAAATGTTGCCTCCTCTTGCTCCCGTAACTGTTTGCATTCTTGCTTTCGTTCTTGTAATAATCGCCTGTATGGTTTCTTGTGGGATGTTGTTCCGGTCTTCTGTAAGTGCTGTTCTAAGCTCTCCCAAGTTACTAGGTAAGAGAATTCGGCTTCTAACGCGTCTCCCAGTCTCATCCCAAGCGTGCTCTATTGCATTGATGTGCGGACTAAGATAAGGCCTTTCCATGACGGTTAGTTCTACTTCATGAATATAGTCAGTTACAAGTCTTGCTGTATATTGCCCAGTGATATCATGCATTAGAATGGAAGCACCGATTCTAAGTAGAGCATACGGGATCAGATGTTCTTGGAGGATATCTGTGACACACATCGAACTGCTGTTAGTGAACCTCCATCAACGAAGAATAACCCCGCGCGAGTTCCGAAAAAATACCGACCCAAGCCATCAAAGACCTTCACTGAAAACTGGTGCAATGAGAGAAATTGCATTGTGCGTAGCATTCTCCTGAACTTCGCCACACTCGATCTTGACCAACAACACCCAATAAACAAAATCTTGACTCTTCCGTAAAGAGAACAGCACACCATTGCCTGCATACTCGATAATTTCTAAGAAGTTTAAGCCATATGGTGGCTTGTACTTCTATAGATTGGCTTCTCAAAGTCTCGTTCTTACCGTCCAGTCGCTAATAATGGTACCACGTACTTCCAGCAGAAAAGTGTTTACCGTAACTGCAGCAGTATGCCTGTTTCATAATAGGGATGCAACAATAAAACGGTCACTCCATTCCCAGGTGGCTCTTCTTCGTCCCGATCCTTGCCTTTTTTTAAGTAAATCCGTTTCCTAAAACCGCTGAAACTCGTAGCGCACTAGAACGGTTGATCTCCAAGGTTATGGTGACATAACACTGACTTCGTCCATCTTCAACCCGAACAATAACTTGAACTGTGCTCATTGGGTGTTCATTTAAAAGGAACTTGTTGGTAACAGTAATAAGCTCCAAATTAGGAAAATGATACGGTATCACAACAATCAATATTAACTCAAAGAACTGATAGAATAAAGAAACATGAATTCAAATAGTCCACTCAAAATGAACAATCTATGTACTTAAATGTAAATTATTGGACACATAAGATAATATTTTACGGCACATGTTAGTAATTCTACTACATAAATATTGAATATTTGTAAACAGTTTCGAACAAATTCAATGCAGTACATTTGATAATACTGAAGTAGCCCGATGTTTTTGCTCGCTAATGTATATCTTAAAACCATTTTAAAAATCCTCTTTCTGCTAAGTATAAAAATAATTGAAAATAGCTGCCTGAAGAAGACTTGGGTATTCATTAAAATGGTATTTTTTGTTATACGAAATAAAATTGAAATTTCGCCGTACGCTAATAACGCCCGCTTTAGTAATATTACTCCGGTGGAGCAAAATTCATATTGAGGATGGACTTTCGTGAATTTGTCCATAGTTTAAAGAAATTCCTTGGAAACAGAGATTGAGTTTAGGAGGAATGGAGTACATTTAGCAAACTGACGAATGCCTCGTAGGTAGCCTATTGCCTACGAAAAGTTCTACAGATTCAAATCACGCGCTATACATTTTACTAAGAATGTGTCAATATAAATTAGGTTAGGTACTGTAAAAATTACTATAACACAAATTCAACATGCTAAGGCGCAAATATACAACAACACCAGACGTTATCTAAAAATTTCACAAAGTGATTTCGGAAGTTCCCGCTAAAAAAGAGAGAGACAGAAATATAGATAATGTGAATTATGCATTTCAGCAGACATAATTATGAATGGGAACGCTGCCCCCCACTTAGGTGCAGTGTTTGATGACAATTTATCTGAAGCAAATGCAAATATGAAGATTTCAAGAGTTCTTGCGCTAAGTTAAAAAGAATACAATACAATGTTTACGACGACATCTGAAATAAAATAACAAGTAGCCATACAGAAAGATATCGATTCTCTCCCACCCAAAACAATTGCTAGCAATTTAAAGGTATGAATTTTTTAGAATACTCCCTATAAATTATTTTCTAAAAGTTCACCAGTAACAAGAGTGTAGTACTCCCACGGTTGAGACAAAATAGATAAAATTAAAAAAAAACTAAGTTTTGGGAAGAAGGAAGAAAACAATGCACATTGCCATACAAGTGTCGGTTTCATCACAAACTTCAACGCTTTTAAGAACCATTTATTGCCATAACCACCATATTCACAAATTTACGTACCTCTCCGTGATTTCTGTATATTTTTCTTCTACTTCTCGTTATTATGTTAGGGTTTCAGCCTATTACGGGGACTTCGTTCATGGACTTCCTACCAAAGAACATATGCAACTATCATTTCACTTTTTGGGTCGCCGCTTTGCGTTATTAAATAAACTTCTAAATATTTTCTGGTTTACAGTCATTTCTGATGTTTCTGTATTCGGCGTACACGTGAGCTTTTGACAATTGATCTTAAACTATTTATTTTTGCTGTTCTAGAATACCTCTTACTATGGTTCTGTATATTTTTCTATAGATCTACCGACATATTTGTATTGTTCCAATTCATATCTCGTAAATACTTTGATATTTTTAAATCTTTGCTTACTCGGCGCTTCCTTGAATAGCTTTCTCTTCCTGCTTATTTCTAGTGATAGATAATTAAAATTCATTGCCTATTCAAACACTGCTCTTTTTACTTCTAACAAATAGTGTAGTGACTCTTTTAATAGCGCTATATATTTTTTATTTTGCTAAACGGCCGTGTTGCATTGTTCTGCAGTTGTCTTAAATAAGGGTAGCAATCTTTACAAGACATGTTCTGCTTCGGTAATTTGTAGAGTATTATCCGCGTAGCACACTAAATTTAAATTATTTCGTCCTAATCTGCATGTCATTGCACCGAACTGATGATTCTATTTAGAAAAAGGTTAACTAGTATAAGGGTGTTGTGAAATATTTTCATAGCTGGAGTTTGAATTTCAGTTAGAAGATTTTCTTCTTCGGTTTTGCATAACCCAATCATTATAATATCCGTTTATTTGCATGGACAAGATAAGTATTTAATAGATAGAAAAATTCATCCATTACAGATGTGAAACAAGCACTTCAGAACTATACCATTTCTTAAGGATTGCTTTAGAGCATCGTTTGTTTAACTGCATTGCTGTTAAGGGAGTGTTAGGGGTAAATTTTCAGTTAGCTATCCTCGATTCTTGGGAGTATCGTCGATTGCATACCGGTTGTTTATGAGCGCGTTTTCGGCCTCGGGCTTAGCTTCTTGATGAATTTTTTGCGGAATTGTGGGTGTGAGAGAACTTCCTTCTGCTCCTTAGTTGTGAGAGGTTGTGCCTTTGGTTGCTAGTGTGACAAAGGTGTTTGTTGGATTTTTACATTTTCTGCACTGAATATAATCAGAATTAATTCAACGCTGCTAATAAATTCTCCGTTACATGCCGCATGCCATTTGGACCTCCAGTACGACAGTTTTTCTTTCCGCGGTTGACCGTCTTCGTATATGTCTATGTGTGGATTTAAGACCATTAGTCACTTGAAGTCATCTACGAGCTTTGTGGAACTGCTACCCTTAACCGTGCTGCTGCGAAATCTAGGAGCAAGAGACCTAGACCATGTGGATAACTTTAGGATACAACATCCGTGAGGAGTATCCTGAAACTACTACTTGCCTACTTTAGATCCAATGCCTGATTCCGGGAAACACTTCCAGAAAAGGTTTGCTCTTTCCAATTTGTTTTGTAAGATCTACGTGTATATGTCGTCTCGCAGCCTTAATACCAACACGTTCAGCTAGTGAGTCTATTCCCAGGCTCCACTGTGGTTATTTTAGTGTTGTATTCTGAAAATTATATTTTTTGGTTAAATTTTTGGGGAATTTTGTGAATTTTGATAATTATCGTATCTGAATGTTTATCACTTACCTATATGATATTATAACAGCATTGTTATACATATTGTTGTTACTGCGCACTCCACTTTTCTGTACTTACCTTGCGTTTATTGTTATCCGCAGTTGTTATTGTTTAATTATAATTTCAATTTTGGATTTGACAGTTGTGGCAGTGGATTCATTCACGGCAACGGGATTTTAGACAATAGTAAATTTTTTTTTCATTATTTGGTTTACGGGCAGTTCTGCGGACTTTTCGCTATGTTAACTTTAATGTCCGGCAATGCTGTCCTGTATGCTACGAGTCACATTAGCTGGAATTTTAAGAGCTCCAGGACTGACGTCAATAAATCGTCTACTGGAATATTATTATCACTATTCGGTGTCAGTTTAGATTTTGTGAACTGTGAGTCAGTTTATGTCAACGTAGGGATAGGTCCGCTAGATTGCCTTCCATTCTATGATCATTTCGTTTTTAATTATAAATATCCTCAATTCGATTTGCATACGAATTAATGTTGTTGGTGACACTGTTGTCTAGACCGGTCGTCTTATAAACTGGTGCTTGTTTATTATAACTAGTATTGTTTTTGTATGTTCTTACATTTATGCGCTATTGGATTTTATATTATAGAGTATTGCGTCAGTTATTGCGTTTATTGGACATTTATTTAAATATATTTATACAGAGTATTACCCATTTAGAAAATAAACATTTATTATTAATGATAGTTATATTATTTATAATATACAGGATTTGTTTAAAGCATTCACATTATACTTGTGTTTTATTGATTTTGTTTGTTTTGTATGTTGGGACCCTTTTAGTGTATGCTTCGAGGTAAGAGTTTACCCTCATCTGAATCCATTGAGGTAAGTCTTTACCGTTTACCCTTTACTTCGTCTACATTTACTCAGCCACTCCCATTTTGCAGCAGAGTTAGTCGCGGTGAACACACCGAATCTTTGCAGTAAGTTACCTGTAGGTAATAATTCCATGTTTCTGATTTGTGATAAAACATTTGTATTTCCATATATTCGTTACAACCGGTTGTTTTATAACAGGAGATTATATAGAAATTAGAAATAGTTTTAAAATCGTATAAACCGTTTTTCTATTAGGTTAGGCGAACATGTAGAAGATAATAAGCTATTTCACATGAATACGCAATTTTGGATTATATTCGATTAATGGTATAATCCGGCTTTCTACCGATTTTGTTTTAAGCCGTATTCAAAAGTTATCTTTATCAGTAGGTACTTACAATAAGTATTAATACTGTACTATTTTCTGTACAATCATAATATGGTATTCTTTTCTACAGTCGTTAAATACCTGGATTAAAAAAAATAAATTATGTTAAAGTATATGTGGAACTAAGAACATTCAAAACGCTTCCAAAATGTATTGACTGGGACTATTTTTAACACCTTAGTATTTTAGAAACAGGAGATATATTTTAAATTAAACAAGTTTTATGGTTTCCGATGTTCTCCTCAACGCTTCTTTTTCAGATCTGTAGCCAAGTTGCAGCATGTAGTAGTCCATAATGTTAAATTTTCCTTGTGAGGATTTAGTTAAGGTTTTATGCTAACCTGGAACCTCAAATTTGAGAATTTATAATTGAAATGTGTCTTTTCATTTTAGCACAGTTTAATTTATTTTACCTTGATATCACTTTTGTCACACAAAGTAGTTGTTCGTTGCATTCCTCTATGATCTAATTCGTTACTGAAATAAACAGTAGCAGATTTCGTGAGTTTCCCCGCTTTATGCCCTTCTCGATTCCGAATGATTTCTATCTTTTCATTCTTAGTCTTTTTTAGTTCTCTCATAGGGTCCTCGCTTAGGTACAATCTCAAAGTATAATGCATGTCTCTATTTTAATATTACCTTATAAAAGAATTTCAAACTATCATAGTAAGATACTATAACATTAATCATTTTCAGGAGTTTACTGTAACAAATATAACTTCTAACACTAAATCTGAAGAAGGTAAACTTTGTAAGACGGAAAACGGTATTTCCTATTATCTAGCTAAGTTTACGTTATCGAAATATTTTATAATATGTAAGCGCTGCTTTCGGTTATATACCGTTTACTGTCCATTACAACTGTGTCTAGGATCTAATTAAGTGTGAAAACAATATCAAAGGGTTCACTGAAGCGAATTAAAGACCGGTTTAATCTGCCTACCCCGCTTTCATGCGTATGCAAGCTTGACCTTTTCTCGGTCTCGGGTCACGCTAAAGGTTTTCAGTGGATATTTTTGTAAAATTTTCTACATTTTCTATGTTGGAACAAATTACGCTGTTTATTGCACATACTCGATACAAATGTACAAAGATTGCCATTAGTAATTTATGGTAAGAAAGATACCACCAAAAAAAGAGAAAGAGAAATAAAGATAATGGAATGAAAATATTGTATTAGCTCGATCCCTACAAATTACTACCTGAAATTGAATTTATATACCGGGTATACAGTAGGGTGTTCAGAGTAACATAGGAAACTAAAGTTTTGCTGATATCATCATTCCGATTACTTTTACATTTATATGTATTTTAGTTTACATCAATAAAGCACAGATATATAGGCACAATCAACCGTTAAACTATGCCCATACACAGGGTGTTTAAAAATTACGTTCGGATATACCCACTCATAGATCTCATCAATACTAACAAAAAAAGTAGTAATACACATGGTTTCGAAAATCAACCATTATAGAGATAGATAGAAGTAGGAGTGCGGAATCGTAGTTATCAGGTCTGCTATGGAAGTGGAGAAAATAACATTTCTTTGAGTCTTTGTAAGTGTCAATGTTGCCGGCCTCGGTGGTCTAGTGGTTAGCGCATTTTTCTTTAGATCCAAGGGACGCGGGATCGAACCTGGCTGAGGTCGGCGAGATTTTTCTAGCGGGGAAAAATCTGAAAATGCGCCTTCTGTCGGATAAGAAGTAAAGCCGTAGG
>JABXWE010067712.1:0-10626 GCA_014611495.1 Limonius californicus | reverse complement strand
TGAAAGAAGAAACATGAAGCATGTCCATGAAATATCAATACGCTGTTTTGGATTTGAATTTGCACACCAGCGAAAGATGTTTCATGTTTCACGTTTCATGTTTATTTGATGTTTGACCTGCGTAGCAGTAGAATGAAATATCAATCACACTGTTTAGACAGGTCACACATTAAAGAAACGTGAAACGTGAAAGAAGAAACATGAAGCATGTCCATGAAATATCAATACGCTGTTTTGGATTTGAATTTGCACACCAGCGAAAGATGTTTCATGTTTCACGTTTCATGTTTATTTGATGTTTGACCTGCGTAGCAGTAGAATGAAATATCAATCACACTGTTTAGACAGGTCACACATTAAAGAAACGTGAAACGTGAAAGAAGAAACATGAAGCATGTCCATGAAATATCAATACGCTGTTTTGGATTTGAATTTGCACACCAGCGAAAGATGTTTCATGTTTCACGTTTCATGTTTATTTGATGTTTGACCTGCGTAGCAGTAGAATGAAATATCAATCACACTGTTTAGACAGGTCACACATTAAAGAAACGTGAAACGTGAAAGAAGAAACATGAAGCATGTCCATGAAATATCAATACGCTGTTTTGGATTTGAATTTGCACACCAGCGAAAGATGTTTCATGTTTCACGTTTCATGTTTATTTGATGTTTGACCTGCGTAGCAGTAGAATGAAATATCAATCACACTGTTTAGACAGGTCACACATTAAAGAAACGTGAAACGTGAAAGAAGAAACATGAAGCATGTCCATGAAATATCAATACGCTGTTTTGGATTTGAATTTGCACACCAGCGAAAGATGTTTCATGTTTCACGTTTCATGTTTATTTGATGTTTGACCTGCGTAGCAGTAGAATGAAATATCAATCACACTGTTTAGACAGGTCACACATTAAAGAAACGTGAAACGTGAAAGAAGAAACATGAAGCATGTCCATGAAATATCAATACGCTGTTTTGGATTTGAATTTGCACACCAGCGAAAGATGTTTCATGTTTCACGCTTCATGTTTATTTGATGTTTGACCTGCCTAGCAGTAGAATGAAATATCAATCACACTGTTTAGACAGGTCACACATTAAAGAAACGTGAAACGTGAAAGAAGAAACATGAAGCATGTTCATGAAATATTAATACGCTGTTTTGGATTTGAATTTGCACACCAGCGAAAGATGTTTCATGTTTCACGTTTTATGTTTATTTGATGTTTGACCTGCGTAGCAGTAGAATGAAATATCAATCACACTGTTTAGACAGGTCACACATTATAGAAACGTGAAACGTGAAAGAAGAAACATGAAGCATGTTCCATGAAATATTAATAAGCTGTTTTGGATTTGAATTTGCACACCAGCGAAAGATGTTTCATGTTTCACGTTTCATGTTTCTTTGATGTGTGGCCTGCAAAGCAGTAGAATAAAATATCAATCACACCGTTTAGACACGCCATGCGTGAAATGTGAAACGTAAAACGTGAAACATGAAATATGAAAAATGTTTCAAGAAATAACAACACCGTGTTTTGAATATGAATTAGCACATCAGCGACACATGAAATGTGTTTCGCTGATGTACGAACTCAAACTTAAGACAGCGTGTTTCATGTAGCATTTTTCATGTTTCTTGTTTCACTTTTCATGTTTCTTTGAAGTGTGTCCTGCCTAACAGTAGAATGAAACATTAACTACACCGTTAGTTTAGCAAGCGTTCATTTTAATGAATTAATCATAAAATTAGTAAACATGTGTCTAAGTTTTGGCCACCCTACATAACCTGTTTTCGTCACAATTACAAGGTTGTTTAAGAATAAATACATATGCCAGGTCGCATAACAGGTGTGCGATAATTCTGATAAGAGCGTCCTTCCACTCGTTTAAATGAGTTTATAAAAGAACAACTATGCGAGATGCTGATATTAAAGTTTGTGGCAAATCTACTAATGGACAAATCCTAAATTTGTGTAAGACTTTTCGTGAAACTTTGACCAAACTGCATTTAGTGTTTCAAACATTTGTGTTTCATCGGTTTGCCTGAATGTGTATTGGAATCTATTCCTCATCGTGAATTCAATTTTCTTGGTAAGTTGTTGTAATAGCTCACAATCTAATATGTATAAATGCATGTTTTGGTGCTTCAAGTTTAGTAGCATGTCAAGTTTGTAGGTTAAATCTTATTAATGTAATAAGGATGTAACGATTTTAGTAAAAAGCCATAGAACTGCAGCAGTTCCGGGCCATAAAGTCATCGGATATCTAGAATGTGATTTATTTCCGCAACAAAAGTAAGACATCGGAATTTGCAAACTGGGTTAAGGGCATTTGCATAGTTTCGTTGTCAGTCTGAATAGTTCAGAAACCGCGTCTTCCGCTTCGGCAAAGTAAAAACAAAAACTGTTGTTATAGTTTAAGCACACAACATTTACATATAGTTTGTTTATCCTATAAGGGCGTTGTTTACAGAATTCAACCAATGGAATTTCAGTATTTAGTGGTGCATAAACCAGGGCTGCATCGAAATAATTGCGTCACTATTATTCTACAGAGGTTCAAAATATTATATTTCCTTAAACTCGCCGAACAACAAGTTATTATAATATGTATAAGTCAAACAGATCGTATATACAATAAGTTTTAGATTTTACCTGCTTAAAATCAAAATAGGAAGATTCTTTAATGATAGAAGAAATTGCTTGTAACATTTTTGAAAAAACAATTATCATATGCAATCAATCCTAATTAGGAGTATGAAAGAATTTTCTACGATTTCTTTTGGCAAATGTTGAAATTCAACTGATCATCTAAATTGAAATAAGCTTTAGTTAGAGGACGAAAACCTGAAATTAGTACGTAATAACTATTTATCTATGGTGGAGGCCCTGTTCGAGGGATCCGGCCACTTGTATAGGTGGAGCGGAAACCATGCGACACTCGTAAGAAAAGAGTTTTTGTAAACTATGCTATGAAATCAACGACGCTAGCTTAACTCTTAAGTAGGGAGGTGGTATATTTATGAATAAAATCTTGAATGTACTCCCGCGGGAAGGGAATTTCGGCTGAGATTGCAATGCTTCAGGTACGTACCCTCTATTCATTGTCGCAGCTGGCGTGGTTGCAGTTCCTACCTCTCCGGCAAGTACTAGCGAGCTATTGGGGTTGCAGTAAGTTCTGGTATATCACGTCACAGATTCACCATTATACAGTCCGTTTGGAAATAAGCATAACGAATATGAGAAACCAATTGAAATGTGACAACCAACAAACAACAATTGGTCCTCGAACCAAACCCCTGCAAAATTTTCACTTGGAAAATTGCTTGTTAGTTAGTCGTGATGTTATATTTTATTAATCAGTTTCATGTTGATTTGTATAAGTCGATATTTTAAATAAGTTACGATAGAACCTAATGTAAGCAAGTCTAATAAGGAATCCGCAAATTGGATAGAGGTAAATTATGAGCGTTCGGCTGACAGTGACGGCTCGTGCGGACATGAGTTCTCTGAGAATCATTAAAGATTGATATATTGGACTGAATAGAATTGACCGCCGCAGCGGGACGACAAGGATTCTTTACGAAACATTACCCGGACCGCACGAAAGGTCCTGAACTCTATTTGTTGAGCATTGAGCTAGAACGTCAACAAACGCACGTGTTTGACTTACCCGAACGCGCGCTGTGATTGGTCTACGCTAGATAACGCTAATGCCTCATTACTTAAGGGGTAATTGACCCTCAAGACCTTTACTTTGCATTCGTAATTACCGGGTTAAGTTTGTGTGCTTTTTGAGCAGTGCTTATCGGTTTTCGGAGCGTTTGTATAGTGCCTGGTGCTTATTTTCCTAAAATGGAGCAAGTTGTTCCAGAAACGTGTAATCGCAGGGGGCGTCCTACTACTTTAAATGAAAAACCATTAATAGTAAAATTGTATAATTCGACGTTAGAAGAAAATCCTAAGATTTTACTGACTGACTTTGTACAATTTGTTGCTAAAACAGTGGGCGTTAGTCTTGCAACAGTAAAAAGAATTTTAAAGGAGTTTCGGGATACTAAAACTTTGTCTTCTTCAAAATCTCCCGGAGTTAGAAAAAAACTTTTAGGTGAAATTGATGATGCTGTTCTCTTTGTAATCCGTAGGAAGGTACTATGGTGCTATTTTTAAACAAATTGTAATTTTTCTGTACAGTATAATAATATAATATGTGCCGTTGGCTGTAGTGGACGTGTGCCGGTGTCCTGCGTAAAATTTTTAAACTTTGATTATTGTTATTGATTTGTCTTACTTAAAATTCATCGTCATGGTTCTTACACAAGGGCAACTTTCTGATGTTAAAAACTGTGCGAAGCTGGCGATAACTGAACACCTAAATAATAATGAAATATTAATGGAATTGGCATCAAGGGTAGCAGACATCGTGGTAAAACGATTGCAAGACAAGTTCGACCAGGTTATGGAAAAATGTGAAGGACTTCAAACGCGAGTTACGGATTTAGAAGTGGAGAATAGAGAATTATCTAATAGAGTAGATCACTTGGAGCAATACAGTCGTCGTAATAATATTAGAATTTTTGGAGTAAAAGAAGAAAAAGGGGAAAATGTAGAAGACATCGTACTGGAGTTATTCGACAAAAAGCTGGCACTGAAGATTGAACCCGAGAATATAGACCGCTGCCATAGAGTTGGTGCCATTAAAACGCCAAATACTAAACCCCGAGGAATAATTGTTAAGTTTGTAAGTTATCGGTACCGTGACTTAGTGTTTAGAAGCAAGAGAAAGTTAAAGGGGCAAAAAGTCGTTATTAAAGAAGATCTAACGAGAACGAGGATGGATATTATTACATGTGCCGCTGAACAATTTGGTTTTGTTAATGTTTGGTCCAAGGACGGAGTAGTTTACATCAACAACAATGGGAAGATTATGGCGGCAAAAACCATGCAAGAGTTGGAGCGATTAGTTGCGAAATGAGTGACTGTCATACGTATCCATATTATGTGAATACGCTTAGGGCACCGTGTGCTTGTCTTTTTTTTTTATTTTCTCTGATTTTTACCTATCTACATTACATATTATTAATTTTCATTTATTTTTAATTATTTTCTTTTTTGATCTTATAAGCAATTAATCGTTTACGTCTGCCTGAAGTGTCTCAATTTATGAAACAACAGGTTCTTCAAGTTTATTATCAAAATGTACGGGGACTTCGAACTAAAACGAGTGGTTTTTACAGAAACGTGTGTGCGGCGGGGTATGATATGACAGCCTTATCTGAAACGTGGCTCGAGCCGAGTATTTCTAATTCTGAGTTGTTCACAGATGATTATGATGTATACAGATGCGACAGAAATCCGGAGACAACAGGTAAAGTAAGAGGCGGGGGTGTGTTAATAGCTGTACTAAAAAAATATAAATGTAAACATCTTAATTTTGTCAATATTGGCCTGGATTCAGTCTGGGTATCCTTTAACTTACGTGGTGAAAAATATGTAATAAATGTAGTGTATATTGAACCCCATTCTCCATTGATTAATTATGAATCTTATTTTAATACTGTTACTGATTACGTAGAACTTAATAACATGAATATTATTATAGTAGGGGATTTTAATATACCTCTTATCACTGGAACACAGTTTAATCTTTTGCATGGTAATAATTTTACTAAAGCACTTCTAAATTTTATAAATGTAAATAATCTTAAATCGTTAAACAATGTACCTAATACTAATGGCAGAACGTTGGATTTGGTACTGTCTAATTTAGATATGAACATTGAAAAAGATGATCAACCTTTAGTTCCAATTGACGTTTTTCATCCTGCACTTATATCGTCTTTCAAAACAATCGTATGTCCTGCAAACAATAAATCCAACTCAATTGTCTTTTGTTATAACTTTAGGAGGGCAAATTTTTTGAGAATGTATGAACTGTTGAGAGACGCTGTTTGGAGTGTGCTTGAGAGTTTTGATGATGTAAATAAATGCGTGGATAAATTTTATGCACTTTTTTATAACGTATTAAACATAACGGTGCCCAATGTTAACCGTTCAAGTAGAAAGAAATATCCAGTTTGGTTTTCCGTAGAAGTAAAGGAAATGCTGAGATTGAAAGATTATCATCGATTACGTAAAACTAATTCGAATTACCACTTTCACGAATTTAAGCGACTCAGAGCGCTAATAAAAAATAAAATTGAGCAAGATTACAAAAAATATTTAAACGAGGTGCAGGATGGACTAATAAATGATGTGAACAACTTCTGGAATTTTGTAAACAATGCCAAATCCAATCGTAAAGTTGCTAATGAATATAAATATAACGATAATAACTTTGATCAAGAATCTGCCCCGACTGGATTTGCTACTTTCTTTGAATCAGTCTATGGGGAGGAATCAAAATATGTAATTAACTGGCACTCAAATTTACCCCGTGAAGAATTAGATATGTTAATTATAAATGATTTGGGTATAGATGAAGTAATAAAGGCCTTTAGACAATTGAAACCAAAAAAATCTGCGGGCCCAGACAACATTCCACCTTACATCTTCAAGGCATGTGTTGATAGTTTAGCATATCCCCTAACTATCATATTTAATTTGGCCTTAAAAACAAATACATTTCCTAGCATGTGGAAGACGACAAAAGTGACACCTGTTCATAAATCAGGAAGTTTGCAAGACATTTCCAACTACCGACCTATATCTGTCCTCTCGGCTCCAGCAAAGATTTTTGAGCATGTCATTTATAACAGATTATATAAGCATGTCGTACCTATTATACGAGATGAACAACATGGATTTGTTAAATCCAAATCGGTTCAGACGAATCTGGTATTGTTTGTCAATTACATCACTGATGCGTTTGAAGCTGCCTCACAGGTTGATGTAATATATACAGATTTTTCAAAAGCATTTGATCGAGTTGATCATGACATTTTGTTAGGCAAACTTGTAAATTGTAATTTGTCACAACCCTTAATATCTTTTTTCGTAACTTATCTACAAAATAGATTGCAGTATGTTAATATAAATGGAATTTGTTCTGAAACATATAATATGCCATCTGGAGTTCCACAAGGTAGCAATCTAGGACCTCTTTTATTTCTAATTTTTATTAATGATATAACTAAACGCATAAAATATAGTAAATGTTTGTTATTTGCCGATGACTTAAAAGTTTTAAAAAATGTGATGAATTTAAAAGAAGCGGAGATGTTGCAAAAGGACTTAGAAGAACTTGTTAACTGGAGTCGCGAGAATAACCTCTATTTCAATGCTGGAAAATGTAAAAAAATGTCATTTACCCTTAATAATGAGCAATACATGAATTCTTACATGATGAATAATAATCGCTTACAACAAATCGAGACAGTGTGCGATTTGGGAGTTACTTTCACCAAAACCTTAAATTTTCAAACACATCTAGACAATATTATTAGTAGTAGCACGAAAAATTTGGGATTTATAAAAAGGCAGTGTTCAAATTTTCATAATGTACAAGCTATAATCACACTTTTTAACTCCCTAGTGCGGTCGAAGCTGGAATACTGTGTTATAGTCTGGGATCCTGGTGGTATTATGCAGAGCAGAAATATTGAAACTGTTCGGAATAAATTTCTGAAATATTTGTATTTTAAAAGATATAACAGGTATCCTAATTTCGAATCGTACCATGTAATTAGACAGGAATTCCAAATAGTCAAACTCGCACAGAGGCGTGTTATGCTGTGCACTATGTTTCTGTATAAACTAACTACTGAACAGGAAAATCAATTGCTCCGATTTATTATCCTTAATCTGTTTTTATATACCGGCTTACAAATCTAGAAACCAAATACTTTTTCATATTCCTACTTTTAGAAAAACTCAAAATAAAAGATCGCCTATTGTCAAAATTTGTGCTGAATTTAATAACATTAATACAAATTATCAAATAGATTTATTCTCAATGACCGAATGTAAATTTAAAAGAAAATTAATTGAAATTCTTAATGAGCAGCTATGGTAGGACTGAGCGATTTATTGCTTTGTGGATTAATTTTTTTTTCTCTTTTTTATATATATTTCTTTTGGGGGGTTGTTCTTTCTATTTGTTTTCTTTTTCTTTCTTTTCTTCTCTTCTCTTTTTGCAAGCCAACGATGGTATATTATTTTATTTTAGTTCTTTTAACAGAACACTGTAATTAGGCAATGCCTGTTTTGTTCTGGTAAATAAATAAATAAATAAATAAATAAATAAATAAATAAATATACGAAACTTATTCGTAAACTTGCATTTCTGAGCTTGGTAAATTTCTGTGTAGCTTCACGAATTTTTTTTCGGAACGAAATACCAACCATAAATAATATTTTGACGGTCGTTAACAATGATGACCAATTGCCGAGTTTTAAGAGGTCGACTTTATATAGAATATTAAAAAAATTAAATTTTGAATGTTCAACTCGCTGCCGTCAATCCATGTTAATGGATAGAGAAGATATTATGGCGTGGCTTCTAAATTATCTTAAAATTATCCGAAAATATCGGGAAGCAGGTCGAGTAATTTTTTATACCGATGAAACTTGGGTAAATGCCAGTAACGGCGCGAACGTTAATTTAGAAACGCAAGGAATATTACGTAAATACACATCCGGTAAATCAACGCACCTATCATGCGTTTGTTTACGTTCTAGCTCAATGCTCAACAAATAGAGTTTAGAGGGTCGCATGCGGTCCGAGGGCCATAATTTGCCGACCCCTGCCTTAGATACTTATACCGTTTTATTAAAAACTGGTTAAGAAATGTAAATACGCTTTAAACTATGTATAGGCAACACGCATTGCTTGTTAAAGATAACTTTACCGTTAAAATATATTTCTATAATACAGGCAAACTACTGTGGAATCTTGTGAATATGTTACACGAGGGAGTTTTTGCATTCCGGTAAAGTTAACGGTGTAGTGTGGAATTGCATAAACGTTCTTCCACAGTGAAGATAAAAGCAGCGCTTTGAAAATTCGGATACTTAATTAGTTAGTACTGTATTTCCTTATACATAAGACTGAATTGCCAAAAAACGGTTGCTTCTACTTGTAAAACAATTTGTTTTAAAATTTATGTCATATATGCTGTCAACATGTATGAAGTGTAATGTGTGTTGCCTATTCTAAATAGTTATATAATAAAATTTTTACACTTTATGTGTACAGATTCTGATATTCTAGTAAATTGTGAGTGGTTATCTGTTGGAACTTTAGTATGTCAGTTAAAATTGTACAAACCCGTTTGCTCCACCATAATCTATATTGTGACTTTTTTTAAAAATAACATCTACCAATAAATGTTGATGTTAATGGCATAACTAGAAGTTCCAGACCCTACAGTAGTACTTGCAGCCACATTTAAAATGTTTAATAAGAAAGCAACCTTCTATAAGCTTAATGTACTATTTACTGGTCCGAAGCGTGTTTGAAGTATCGAATAAACTCCATTCTTGTTCCCAGCTTAGCCATAACTTTAAAGAAATTTTAATATATCTGCGATATTTCAAGTGATCTTTAGTCCTTTTACAGGATGTTGCTGTTTTAGTGTTAATATTTAATTGGAGCAGCAGGTGGCCTCTTCTATTTGCTGGTGAATTGGTGTATCTTCCTCATATGATTTAATTTTAACACGTATCGAAACTACCGATCTGTGATTTTTTTTGAACCTGAGTTTGTATCAAATTCATTAGAAACGCATACGATCACTGTTCAGTAACTATTAATTAAAAAAATGAGATTCTCTTATAGCTATTGAGAATATAAGGTAGAAACAATTTTAAGAAAACGTCTTTGCTAAAATTACTTTATCATCAATTATTTATAGCTGGCGTTGTAGTAACATCTACTAGTAACATCTACTATACATCATAATACTTGTCGTCAAGAATTAGTTAAATCAACTTATCATCTCGAGTGAACTACACAGGTAAATTGTATATAGATTTTATTTGGTAATGGTGATGATTTTGAGTTACCTACCTGTTTTTTATGGTTCTGATTTACTATTTGTAATGATATCTTCTACCACAAAGATTGAGTGCAAAAAAGTCTTTATCGTTTATAACGGAGAATGGGCTTAATTCGCCTTAAACAGGAAATTTACAGAAATTTCAAACTAAAATACAGCGTAAATCGTAAACGGTATGAACAGCATTCTTTTCGATAGAGGTTACGTGTGGAAAACGAAACGCGTTTCCTTGTTTAAACCACACAGCTTATAATATTCATCACAATTATATACTTATCAAATAGTAGTTGGATTATTTTTACTCTACAACACACAAAATTTCTACGGACATACCACCGCTTCACTTAAATTCTTTCTAGATAATAATTACCACTACACTGAACGTTTTACATATCTTATCTCAAATCTCATCTCATTGGCAGCTCTTTTTTCCCACTGCTGGGCATCGGCCTCTTCTCTGCCACGTGTTTCTCCTCGGCGCTAGGTAGGAACACGAGGGTCCTACAGTACTTCGAATCCGTACGACAGAAATTCCAGAGAAGGCTTTTAGCATTAAGATCCAACGGTTGCAAGCTGGATTGGGAAATTGTGTACGGTGGGTTGCAGACAAGATTTT
>JABXWE010067710.1:0-10376 GCA_014611495.1 Limonius californicus | reverse complement strand
TTGACATTACATTTTCACAATGTGTATTATTCATAATTGATTGTTGCGACTGTTATTAAGTTATTAAAATATTATATCTAGCTTATTATGCATTTTTACCTAATAGAAGCAGGTTGTGAAACAAGATTAAATAAATTACGTTTATAAACAATTTCATATAATTTATTGCAAGTTTCGGAGTAGCGATAAAATGTATGTATTTCGGCTATACATTTCAATATTGCCAATAATAAATATGATAGTGAAGTTGCTTATAAAAATTAGAACATTATTTTAGAATAAGCAACAATAGCTTTAATTATAAGTACTTATGAGTACTTATCGTGGAAATACAAAATGTATCCCTGTGAATAGGAAGAATTATTTTAAAATTAGATTTACACCCACAGCAAGTCTATGACGGGTACTAAAAAATACTTTAGAACCTTAGAAATTGCATAATTTACAAAATTTCTATGCTGATCAACAGTGAATAATGCAGTTTTCGATTGTATTTTAGAGTAAATAAACAAAATTATTATAATGATCAAGGTATTTTTTAATACGTATATTTTAAAACTTACCTTACACCTTAGGGTAAAAGGTTTTAAAACTTTTGAAGAATTGCCTTTTAAATCCATTACTACAAATATGGAGTCCATATTGCATGATACTTTACCTATAATAATCGGAAATACATTTGTTCTAAAAATAAAATATAAAATAGAGTTTCTGTAGACCAATTTTAGAACGGTGTTTCCATCTACTAAGCATATTACTTAAATGTAAACTCAACAAATAAATATTTGAAAATATATACATAACTTCTATCAGTTCACAACAACATTTGAAAGCAATTAAAGGTTTAGGATGAGCGCCAAGTAGTTTCTGAAATGCTGTAATGTGGTGTAATATCTTATGAATAGCGTATACGAATTTGCTAACTGATTGCTATGCGTTTATTTGGTAACAGGACAATTACTCCCTGGATAAAAACCTCCCGGACATTACCCCCCGACGATAACAAACCCGGAAAGTATCCCCTTGTTTCCTTGTTCAAAAAACCCATATTAGAACCCCCATGAAAAAATTCCTCCCATACACCTCTTGTCCATAAAAAAACTCAATTAACAATTAACCCTTCCCATTTAAAATATCGGTAGATGAAATTAAATTATTAAGCTGCTCTTATAACATTGTTACTCAAAGTATGGCGATGCAACACGGGGGTTTTTTAAATAGGGGGTTATTATCCGGGGGGATATTGCCAGGGGGTTATTGGTGGGGATTATTACCAGGAGGTTACTGCCGGGGGGTTAATGTTCGGAGGGGGGGGTCTGTCCAGAGGTAATTGTCCTAGAGCATTTTACTTTCTATGCTGAGTCATGGTGAGATGTTGGTGTTAACAATTTATGTGTTTATTAAGTGAATATGGGCTGGAAAGGAGAGCTCAAGTAGTAGAAGCTGTGAAGTTGTATTTGTATATATAGTGCGCTAGCGACGTTGTAGTAAATATTCCACAAAGTTATATATGTGGCGTGTTTAATCTTTCTTCAACTAACAATGTTTCTAGAGGTAGTCAGTTAGCAGAGGTGGTCTCGTGTAGCGCCTACGTTAGACTATTATTATTTTAAAGTTACCACAATGGCAGGGGTGGATGGACCAACTGAAATTTAACTTTTCCAATCGCATGTGGAAGCCTAGAGGGATGCCCGCCTGTGATTCCTGTAAATAACAGAGTACCTGGCTGGACATAGTCCAGTCGCAGAGATTCCTCTGGAGAATTGGTGCACCAGGAGATATGGATAATTATAGTAATTAATTTATAATTCCCATTGGCTGCAGTCACATCAGTTAGCCTTTTATTATCTGTTGCATGTCACCTGCTTGTCGTCCGCCAATTAGTTCTGATCGTATTTGCTGTTTGTTTACCCAGGTACAAATCCTTGCAATATGAGAATGTACTTCGGACAGTCTCGCGCATTTCGCTGTCTATATTTGCAGTCTTTATTTCATTGTTTTCAAACTAGAACATGTCTCTTATAAATACGATGTTGCAAAGGGACGCAAAATATCAAACGCCCATTACGAACTGAATGGTAGATACTTTATTTTTATGTGCGGCGCGATAAAAATAAACTTAACATTCGTCCTTTTGGAACAAAACTTGCTTCTTTGATTGGATAAATTGGCCATTACAGAAACAGCTTGGCTTCAGAAATTCTGTACTAATTAATCGGCCATAATTTTTATTGCATGTGCGAATAGATTAACATTATATTCGATCGAAAGATTTGTATAATAGGAAATTAAAAAATAAATGTGTGTTATATTCATGTATGCTTGCTTTTCTCTGGTGAAATGTGTAAAGCATTTGCAATATTAGTGTGAATACTCGTACTCCGGATTATACCACCGATGATCTCAATTTGCTTCCGTGGGAATTTGCCTCGCACTGGGAAAACTAGCAATTTACATGCAACCAATAGAAGACTTGTGGAAATTTTCATAGATATATTAAACTGCTCTTTTATGTTAAATAAGCACCCTTAATAAATATTACTTGTGAAATATCAGCATGAATGATAAATTAATACAGTTTCGCTCACAAAATATTTGTTTTAAAATGCTTCAAAGCAGCGTGCTTTAAAGCAGATGTCCCAAATAGTATACATTCGCCTGCTTTATTCTTCATTTGTGATTTTTTCAAGTTCGTACACATAGAAGCTAACAGTGCAATGAGCAATTATTATAGGTATAGTATTGTATAGTGTTTATTAGACTGAATCGTATTCGTAGAGAAAATTGTGTAAAAGCTTGAAGAAGAAATGTGTAATATTTATTTGCAAACATGCTGTTACTTATGGCCGTGTTTTAACATTTTCGTTACATACAATGTATTTAAATTATTTACCTTATTACTACTATAAGAATATCAATATAAAAAATGTCTTAAATAGGAAAGTGAAAAAACACCAAAATAGACAAAATCACCTCGTCTTGCGATGCATTTATTTTAGAAGTAAGCTGTTTTCAACCATGGCGTAAATATTGTATGGTGTGTGCATAGAAAATCTCGCGCAGGTGCGTGACGTCGTTGTGACGTCAGCTTCGAGCATTTGAAGATGTCTTGCAGCCACTGCATACAGTGCACTTGACGTCTTGTTACAGTACAGTTAACTTTTAAACTATACAACGCCATACTGTGCAGTAAGTGGTTGTAGTAATAGTAACAAAAATACTACTGGCGTCCGCTTCTTTTCTTTCCCAAAAGATAAAGAAATTGGAAACATTTGGCTAAATAAATGTAAGAGGCGGGACGAAGTAAATCTTAAAAATGGTGAGACATACGTGATTACAATGTTTTAACTTTTCTTTTAAAATTAATCTGCGGAGAAATTTGTTTCATGTTTCCAAAAAGTTACTCAAGAGATCTCTCAAATTGCAATAATTACCTAGTACCTTACAAAAACTGTTTACCGATTGACATAACATTAAAATCTTCTTAATGTTTTCTATGCTGAGCTAGTTACGCGAAGCTATACCCAATTAGTTATGTACGATACGAGCATGCATACGAACCAATAATATTTTATGCGTGTACTTTTTAGCTACAATTTGCTCAGTTCATTTCCAACAAAGTTGCTTCCAAAAAAGTAACCAACAGGAAATGTTGGGTTACTCACCCAAGAAAGCTCGAAAAATTAAAGCCGACGCTATACCAACATTACTTTTGGTTAACAATAGTTTGAGTGACATCAAGAATCAACAATCTGTCGCAGATCGTGAAATAAGAGCAAATAGTAGGACAAGAAAATCGCTCGTCAGAGAACTCATAGTAGAAACGTACGTATAACATAAATTGTTGCTGGGTTCTTAATTGCTACTGTTTTTTGAAATGACTTTACAGATCAAAAAATTCACAGAACTTGACTAATCAGCAGGTGACCGAATCTACAGCACATGAAACCAAGTCGCAGGAGGATATTATAAATGAAATGCGCCAAAAAATTGACGCGCTCACTGCAAGTAACAATGAATATCAGGTACGGATCGACAAATATGGCGAAGAAAACGAAATATTGCAAAATATTAATAGTAATTTTCTTAAAGAGGACGAAAAATTAAAAAACGCCATCGCATCTTTAAATACGTTTTTTACTGAAGGGCAGTTGAAAATGATTTTGGACAAAAAACAAAAGATAAAATGGAATGCTGACGATATTTCTGCAGCGATTTCTCTTCGTAATGTAAGCCCTAAAGCGTATCGGTATTTGAAAGTAAAACTAAATTATCCTTTACCGGATTTTTCAACATTACGTCGTTGGGCGTCAAATTTAAATACCGATGAAGGTTTATTAAGCGATGTGATTGCATTAATGAAAGCAAAAGCTAAATCTTTGTCCTCGATGGATCGCGTAACTGTCTTAACATTCGATGAAATGTACGTCTCCGACAAAATCTGTTTTGATCCTATAAAAGAACAAATACTGGGGCCTAGCAAAGCAGTACAGGTCATCATGGCCAGGTCACTGTTTGGACGGTGGAAACAGCCAATATATTATAAATTTGATCAGAGTATCAACATTGAAATTTTAAATAATGTTATTATCAGTCTAGAAACAGCAGGATTTAATGTAGTTTCTTTAACGAGTGACATGGGTGGATCAAATTTAAATGTTTGGAAAGATTTTCACATAACTAAAGTAAAACCATTTTTTTCTAACCCCTACGTTTCTAGTAAAAATATATATGTTATGGCGGATGTGCCACATTTAATGAAATTGTTAAGAAACCATTTTATAAACCACGGATTTACTTTAGCAAATGGTAAATCTGTAACAAAAAAATGTATTGAGGAATTACTTGCACTGCAGTCATCAGATTTAAAACTCGCATTTAAAATTACCAGTTTACATATAACCGTTGCTGGTAGCTTACGTCAAAAAGTTAAGCTAGCTACTCAACTGTTTTCAAACACAACATCAAAAGCCATAGAATGGTGCGGGGAAAGAAATTTATTATCCGAAGGATGGAAAGAAACTGCAGAATTTATTAAAATAGTAAATGATTGGTTTGATGTCTGCAATTCCAGTAAAAAGTATGGGGATTATGAAGGAATTAATGCGTATGGAGTAATTTTACAAAAACAGAATGAAATATTAGATAAAATGAATGAAATGATATCAGACATGAGGCAGATTTTAATATTTAAGGGGATCACTAAAAATAAACAGTCGATGTTGCCTTTCCAAAGAGGAATATTAATATCTAACGCAGCATTAAAATTGCTGCTTGAAGATGCAACAAAGCGTTATGGAATTACCTACATAATCACGCGAAGAATTAATCAGGACATTTTAGAAAATTTCTTTTCGTATTTACGAGCAATGGGAGGAAACGAGTATCCATCCCCTTATGAGGTAAAACACCGTTTGAAGTGGTATATTCTTGGAAAGCATTCAGAAGCCGTATTTTCAGTAAATAAAAACACGGAAGAAACAACAGTGGACCCTAATTTAGCTGGACTTTCTTCTGCAGCAAATAAAGATTGTGCTAACAATAATGAGCAAAGCCAAGTTGATCTAGATGCAGATTTAAATTGTTCCACCGGAATGTTACTTGCAGATCTAGTGAATAAGACATCTGCTAATGAAGTACACGAATATTTTGAGGACCTTGATATAATTTCTGAAAATAGTATCAATGCAGAAGGTCTACGTTATATAGCTGGTTATGTAGCACACCGGTATATCTCTAAATTTCCCAATTTAAATTTAGGCAGTGTAACAAAAGAGTTACCATTTACTGACAACTGGATTTTTAAAATATCTCGGGGCAGCCTTATTAATCCATCTGATGAATTAATGGATATTGCACAGAACATGGAAACTAAGTTCAATAATTTACATGGAGAGTTTTTTGATAAAGGGCCGCTAATTATTTCCAAGATTGTAAGTTCATTGCAACAGAATTATGTGAACTTTCCAAAAGAAATATTACACTGTTTAGTGCGTTCACGAACCCATATACGAATTAAGCAATTTATATTACATTTGCAAGGTGCCAGTAAAGGCGATAGATCAAAAATTGTAAAGAAAATGAGAAAAACTACTTCTATATAATCAAACACCTACCGTTTATGTTTTATATAATTGCGTCTTAACTTTATTTTGTTTCGAGAAATATGTTACTTTATTTTGTACAGATTGTTAAAAATAAATAAAACACTTTTATTCTGTAATTCTGTGTTGAAATAATTACGTATTTACAACGTTGATAGCTGCTGCATTGTTACATCGCGCATCGAGCATGGCTCGAAGCTGACGTCATGCGCGCCGCAAACCACTTTACGTTTGGCTATGCACACACCATACAATATTTACGAATATTTACGCCATGGTTTTCAACATCCATTATACTTATTTTTCATTTCTTTGTTGGTAAAATTTATTCGTTTTGCTTAAGTTTGTTTCATTAGATTATTATGTTCTCCTTCGATTGCTTTATCTCTTACTAGACGTAGCGATCTTCTCTGCTATGCCTGTGTTGCGCGTTTAGAGTACCACAGACATAGAGAATCTACAGCTTACCCTAGGCTCTGAACCACGGGAAGTGTAAACACTTCTACTCCAGAGAAGATTTACTCGGCAGAATACCTCGCTGGTTTGCCATTGCCTTGCGAGGAAGAACGGCCGTTAAACATCCGATGTTTCAGTACTGGGAATTGAACCCAAGACCTTTAACGTAGAAGTTTAAAGCGCTAACCTCTAGCACACGGCCGCTTCAGGCTATTATGTTAAATTGTATAACTACATAACTAGAATGCAACTGAACAGGTATATATACGAGTTAAACATGAACGTTATATATTTTAAAGGTAATAAAGATGCCATCGAACGATGCTTCTATAAAATATAAATATGTCTTTCATAAAATCAATTTGATGTCTCCCGTAAAGTTTGAAAAGTCGCATTACATTTTTGTGTCCTTCGTAAATAAACCGTCTACAAGAATGATTTTACAGTAATTCTTGATTCTGTCACGCGTCAAATCTGATGAGTTCTGTATATAATAATGATAACAGTGAAAATAATAATAATATTAATACAGGATGCAAGTGGGGAACGGGAAATTTTAAGCATCGCTTTATCAAGTCGGTGTTTGAGTGCGCTGAAACCAAGTGACAAGGCGCTGTTGTGCTTGACATGCCAGGTTGTAAACATGGAACCGTGGTCACGTTAACAACGCGTACATGCTATTGAAGCGTATTATAAAAATAGCGCACAAGGTTTATTTCCTGTTAATTTTAATATTCCACGCCAGGGTAATGTACCGTCTGCTCATGCTATCAACAGTTGGGTAAGAAGTTTGGAGAAACAGGTTCAGCTTTGAAACGAAGCTTTCAGGTGCTCCGCACTGTTCATTTCTGAGGGACCCTTTTGTCGAATTTTACACCAAAATTCAGCTTACCATTAATATAAGCTACAACTTATTCCGAAATTAAAAGGGAACGATTGCGTAGCGTAATTGGCCCAACTTTTCCCAAGATGAAAAGCAAAACCCATCGATTGTCAAATCAGAATGAGATACCCACATGATTCAGACTTTTTACTGGGCAGTTAATGAGATTTCCTTAAGTTAATGATGACATATGGTTTCATGGAGATGGGTCAATTTCTCATACTATCAGATGGTCTGTGAATACAGTACCTGAATTAGTCCCGAATCACATCATATCCAAAAATAGAGATACCCCTTCAGCAGTAAAGTCACCGTATTTGATAGTAGCCAATTGTATTTTATGGAGCTATCTGAAGAACAAAGTTTTCATAGAATGCCCGCAAACTATTTCATAATTGAAACAAAAATACACGACATTTCACTGAAAATGTATCGTCGTGTAATGGAAAATGTGAGATCAAGGTTTGAGTTGTGTGTGTGCAAAGTGGTGGTGCTCATCCTGATGATGTAATTTTCCACAAAGAAATTGCAAAAAATATAGTTTAAGTACTTTAAGTAGTATTTATATGAAATAAAAGTATTTCGTAGTTAATCGCATGGGTAAAAACTCCCATTCCTCAGAAGTAACATGTAATAATGTTGGTGTACTGGAATTTCATTTTACAATTATCACAACATTGTATATGTAAACATAAATAGGTTTCTATGTGTACAATCTAGTAGTAGCCGCTATTTTGTTTTCGTAATGGGCAGAAAGAATTTTTTTTGAGAAAAAGTGCCTTTAGTGTATGAATACGCTTAAGAAACTCACATTTAAATATAACGCGTCTGCCTCTATTTGCTATATTGCCAAATTAATTTGAGATGCTTGAGGTTTCAATTAAATAATTTATTTTAGTTAAATATTTTAAATAGAAAGCTATGCATCTACGAATTTAAAGCTATATTTTTCTTGTAATGTACTATTAATTCTATTATAAAAAGTTGTCTTATTCTTATATGTTAAATATCTTAATTAATTTGTTGTACATTGTTGAAATTTTATTAACAGGTGGTACATATGGAGGTTCAGACTAAGCTACCACATTTAAGATTATCTCTTACAATATAATGTAAATGTTTGTTACACTACCAACATTCGTAAACTCCTGGGTATTTGATACATTGTCTCAATAATTTTAGAGATATATTTTATACATTAACTTATGAAAGAAGCTTTTAATCGCATGGAATTCCTAGACTTTTAACTGACGCGGTAAGTGAAGTTGACCAATTTAATGGACAATTAAATTCAATCAGTTCATTCATTCAGTAGAACGGAATTGACTGGTATTTCTCAGTAGTGAATGCAATATTGTTGATTTGGCGTGTTTCAAGCCTTTTATGGGATTTTCCATTTTAATTAAGCAGCGTATACACAGTCGAACTTTCTATTGCGAACTTCCCTTTAGTGAATATTTCTATTTTATGAATTTGCTGCAATGGTGGCAGTGGTGTGAAAAAGTTCTGCCTCACCCAAAAAAATAATTATTTCTTGAAGTTTAACTACATTTTTGGCATAGTTTCCAAAAATTACTTTGAAATATTTGATTTTAATGACAATGTCAACCATTTTTCTCTTAATTAGGTACTTAGAACTCCATAGAATACAATTATGATATGTTCTTTTCTAAAATCGATAACAGTACCTAACATGAAAATTAATAGCATAATTAGGAAAAATATTTATTTTGTTATGAGTATATGTATCTGGAGATACTATGAATTATTCAGTTGCGTTTTCCATGTTCTTAACAGTGGCAAAATGCCATTCGAAAAGAATCGTTCAAATTATCGGATGTGTGCAGTGCAGTGCAGTGCAATCAATCCACAGTTATTAGAGTGATCAAAAAATACTTTGAGTAGAAACCCCTCCTATCAGAAAAATAAAGGCTCCACCGTTTGGGATGGGCAAAGGATCATCGCCATTGGGCTCCAGAACAATGGCAGAAGGTATCATTCAGTGATGAATCTACTTTTAATATTAACAATCATGCTGGAAACACATATGTTAGAAAATTTCTTGGAGAAGTATTTTACGAAAGAGCGTTCTGCCGACAATTAACCATCCAACCTCTGTCATGGTATGGGCCTGCATGTCTGATGAATGTGGTGGTACACTGCATGTTGTATCTCCCATGATGAATGCAACCAAATACATTGATGTCCTACAGGAAAAGATGTTGCCTAGTGGAATAAAGGTATTTCCTGATCAAACATCATCGGGCCTAAATGCTATAGAAAACTTATGGCAGAGGATTTCTAGCATTATTTCAAGAAAAAATTCCACAAAAAAAGTGGAATTAAGCGAATCGCTAATTGATGCCTGGTATCGCTACATTACCAAGGAAGAATTACAAAACCTGGTGAATTCTATGCCAAAAAGGTGTGATTTAGTTATTAAAAACAAAGGATGGCCTATTAAGTATTAAAATAGTTTAAAATTAATTAGTGTATATTGTAATAAACGTTTAGGTGTAGACTACATTATTACATATAATGTACAATTTTTCTGTTTCGGAATATATTTTATACATCGAATTGTTTCCGTTTTTTTAAGGATCAACATTTGGGCTATTATTATTACTAGTATTGTGTTTAAGTACCTGTATTATATTTACAATGATGAAATGTAAACTGCAATTTATCTTATTTGTGTAACTCATGCGGAATTTTTTCACACCATTGTATAAATGTTGAACTTATTTTGGAACGGCAATTGTCACGGAGTACACGGTGGCTATCTGATAATCCTGGCATTAGCTAAATCGTGCTTTCTGGAAAGAAGAAGTAGATGTTGCGCTTCAGTTCAATTACTAGAAACCATTTTTATCATTTCCGTTTTAATTCCGGTTTTGAAGATGCTTTATATGAGAATAAAAATGTTCAATACT
>JABXWE010067709.1:0-10341 GCA_014611495.1 Limonius californicus | reverse complement strand
ATAAATTCCCCGCTATTGGAAGTTTTGGAATAGAAGACCTGAGCCAAGCCCGAAACCAAGATCCAGTGTGCTGTTACCCAAGCAACTACAAATGTTTACTTCATTAAATGCTTTTGATAATGACATATTGTATGTCGAAATACGTATAAAGCTAAAATAAAAACAAATATCTGTAGAAATTGCCTATTATTATTAATAATATATCAATAAATATAATTCAACTATGTATTTTGGATTTAACTTTCGATAAATCTTTAACTATGCTTGTAATGTTTATTATGGGGACTTTCATATCTTTTGCTGATTCAGATATCCTACTGAAAAACAATCAACCTATTCAATTTTTTGCCTTTAATAATTTGGTAAGTTCAAACCAAAATAGTATGAGACGGTACAGAGTTTTATACAAAATTTTGTTCAGAATTTTGTACAAAGTGTTTTTACAAAATTCTGTGTCGTGTTATACAGCAAAATTTTGTTCAAAACTTTGTACAAAATTCTATAGATTCATGTTCTAAAACCTAGAGAATTTTGTTCAAAGTCGCATCGCGCATCGATGCGCAAACGAGCAATTTGTAGTGTTTATCAACGATGGCGGAGAAGTATTATTTACTAAGTGTTTACCCCGCCGTGCCTACATTCCGATTCCTTATCTCGCTCGCGTTTTTATAGCTGCAGCTTGTTTACTTTCTCGTGCGTTCATCTAAAACAAATAAATAAAGGCGTTACGAACGTATGCTTCAACCTGATATTATTAAAAAATATTGTTAGAAATCTACATTATCGACAGTCACATGATTATTTTAACAGTTTTCTCACATATGCCAACGTAATTTGCATCTATTTGCACATGCTCCAAATTTTGTTCCGTATAATACGTGTTTTACAGAATTTTGTGCAAAATTCTCCGAATAAATTTTGTACCAAATTAAGGGCCGTGTTATACAGGCCTAAGTAATAAGGTAAATCAAACTCAACCTTGCATCATATTTCCTGTATGTAGGTGTAAACAATGCCTTAGGTCATTACGAGTAGTTCAAATATATAGAGCAAGTAAATGGCTTAGTTCAACAATAAGATAACCTCTAACAAATTTTGACTACTTGAAAAAGCGCAATAATAAAATGTTTTCTTGTGCTAAACTGCATTAAATTGGACAAACTTTGTAATTAACGTACAGCCATTGCACATCTGTTCACTCTTCAAGTTTTTACCAACCGTATTTGTGAATACCTACGAGAAACTTGAGTAAATGACCTTTATACTATAGTTGTGTAGTAAAAATGAAATGTAAAAATTTTTGACTTTGGCCTACCAGTAACAATCCCGTATTCAGTATGAGCAAAGAGCCACATACTAGCAAACTCCAGTGCGATGCGTGGTATCAAAATGCAATCAAAGAAGAAATTTTTGTAGCTGAATTGCATACGGATGGTAAATTTATATTCCTATTTATTATTATAATGACTGCCTACTTGCTGCCAATAATATGGTATTTATAAGAATTTGAGTTATGACACAAATATCAACAGTTTTAATTAATTAATTAATCTTGATATAACTATAGGTAGTGCTTTGTAAATCATTCAAATTTGATTTAAAATTGTACTTCCATTGACTTATTTATGTAATGCAATAATGATTGTATAAACATGTGTTTATATTGCAGTAAAAGAAGAAGGTTTCTGCCAAGTACAAATAAAATCGGAAATCCATGAAGTGCCATGTAATATTACTTACAATGAAATGTCAATAAAACTCGAAGCATTACATGAAGAAATGAATTTAAAAAGCGAGATTCTCAGCAATGAAACTTCTCAAAGCAAACCCGTCCAGTGTGACTTAGATAATCCTGATTCTACATGTAAAAGCGATCGACAGACACATATTAAAACTCTTACAAGTGAAACATCATTTGAATGTGATGTATGTCATTCTAAATTTACACGCAAGAGTAGTCTCCGACAACATAAGCAAACTGTTGCAGGAGAAAAACGATTTAAATGTGTCCTGTGTCCCTATTCAAGTCAACATAAGCCCAACTTGGACCGCCATATAAAAATTCACACCAAACAGAAGCCTTTTAAATGCAGTATATGTAATTATGCAAGTGTGCAGAAATTCCATTTGAAAGTGCATATGAAAATTCACACCGGAGAAAAACCTTTAAAGTGCAGTGTTTGCAATTATACAAGTTTATTGAAGGGCAATTTAGAAATACATATGAAAACTCATACCGGAGAAAAACCGTTCAAGTGTTACGTATGCGGCTATGCTAGCCTAGCAAAGCAAAGCTTAGAACGGCATATGAAAACCCATTCTGAGGCAAAACCATATAAGTGTAATGAATGTGGTTATATAACTGCGTGGAAGCCCAGTTTGATACGCCACGTAAAAATCCACACTGGAGAAAAACCATTCAAGTGTAATGTGTGTGATTATGCAACCGCATGGAAGCCAAGTTTGGTACGCCATTCAAAATCCCACATTGGAACAAAAATCGTGTAATTGTTTGGCGTGTAAAAATATAAATGTACAAAGGAACTAACAGGAACTGCATATGAAAGTTCACATTGGAAAAGAATCTTATCAATTGTTTTGCATTATTCATAATTTGCCAAAAAGGACAACTCACAATGGCATGTGACAATTATACAAGAAATCATATATGTACATGCAGTGCTTGCACTTTGAAATGTACAGAAGGGAGCAAATTTGGCTAAGCTTTACACATGTTTAACACATGTTTAACCCTTTGTTATTCCATGAAAGTGAGGATAAAATGTAAAAAAGTATTAAGCACGAAAGCAACAGGAAAATTAAACAGATAATTTAATATAGATTTCGATGTTAATGTCCATACTAATTTATAAAGTGTGTATATTTGTTGTTTGATATAAAATACCTTTTCGAGCTGTTTGTACATATTTTTATTTTACTGGGTCAATACAGATGCTTACGTAAAGAAGTTACGAATAAACTTGAGTCTTTACACATGTTTATTGTATAGGGGTTACAAACAGACAGAATACAAGCTTTCCTACCACCAGACGCCTGCAAAAGGGGTTGTAGTGGGAGATACAAAAATTCAAAAAATAAGGCGCGCAATTTAGGCTCCACCATTTGTTATAAACGATTTATACACAAATTGTTTTAATTTCTCTTGAATGCAAAAATTAATATTATTTAGTTTGTTGCAATGTGTACTAAGTAAAGAAATATATTGCATTATTATAAAAATTCAATTCTGGGCTTCAAATACAATATTACACTTCCTGGTTCAGTTTCAATACACTTACACACAACTACTGTGATTAATGTCAATAATATTGACCGTGGAAGGTATCAGGTTTAATGCAACCATTAAACATATGTAATTAGTATATACATCAGTGTTAATAGCTATTTTTTCAAGGCATAATAGAATAAGCTTAAATTTTTAAATAAAACATGATGCATATGTCTTATATTTCCTATAATATTGACCAATTTAAATGAAAGTTATTTATAATATAATTCCTAAAATGTAATACTGTATTAATGATAAAATAAATTACCATAACAGAAACACTTTAACGAATGCTTCTTTTAAGCTTCTTTTTTATAGTGGTTACATTAACATAGTAATTCAAATAATTCGGAAACATACTGTGAACCACAAATCATATGTGATATCTACCTTCAAAATTTCTACAAAATAAAAACTTGCATCAGTATATGCTAATTCACGAAGGACAAAAATAATTTCAGTAGGTACAATACATGTAATTGCACAAGTATATATAAGTTCAGCCTGCTATGGTGTATGAAAACTCTCACTGTACAAACGGCTTTAAATGTAGTGTAGGTAACTACATGTAATAATGTAACTGTTGCACAAGTGTGTAGAAGTCAAACTAAGAAGTATATATTGGACAGAATTCTTTATATGTAGACCTAAATCTACAAGAAAGTATAACTTATAAGTACTCACACCATTGAAAAACTATTGTATACAGTGTATATAATTAAGTAAGTTTACAAAAGTAATTTCTAGATGTTTATTATAAGTACAAGTACTATGAGAAGACATACTGAGGAAAATATTTTCAAAATAAAACAATATATATTACATAATTTTGGCGGTATCATATGAAATTTTCAAAAGATTACAACTTATAATCAAGCTATTTCTTGTGTAAGTGCATCGAATGATCCTTTTTGGTTACAATCTACTAAAGAATTTGTTAGCTATAGTTATCAATGAATATTTAGAAATTTAAGATAATTTAAATTTTATGTAGATGTGTTATGCTAAAATTAATAATTTTGTTCATTTAAATAATAATAAATGATTCTGGGCAATGTAGAGCAATATTTAGTTTTGATTTATTCATTCTTAATACATATATCGTATGATGGGATTTTGAATGTATTTAATTCATGTGTAACCAAATATTTGAAGTAGTTCAAATGTAACCAATGAAATGTATCATTTTTATAACCTCTAAATTATATTTTAGCAATTTTTCGTTTTGAACTGTTGAAACTTGAATGTTTTCTGAGAGTGTGCTAGTAATTATGAAGTTTGACTAAGGAGTAATTAAGTTACATAACTGCTATATTAATACGTTTAACGCTGCACAATAGTTCCTTTCTCAATTTTGAAGCAAAACCTATTTCTGGCTGCCATAAAGATTTAGCAATTGCGAATACATTTTTTACATTCAGACTTTTATGTACCAGTTCGAGTTTAGTATTCAGTATGAATGAAACACCAGCAATTAAAACTGAAGTCTTTCTGCCAAATATATACGGGTCTACATGCGAATTTTGGGATGAAACGGATAACAAAGAAGATAAGTTTCTAACTGAATTGAATACTGATGGTAAATTGATTATTAAAAGAAACTCAAATTTTAATTGATATTTATTCAGTAATGGCAGTAACATCCAAAATATTTGTATTAGTTTGCAACTGCACAGTTTTCCTTAGTACATATTCTGGTACATTTTGGGGTTGTAATTCACTTTAGACTTTTTTGGTCCGAATCATATTTTACTTGTATTGACTTTCTCATTTTTTGCAATAATATTTTTAAATAAAGATTTAAATTTTGCAGTAAAGGAAGAAAATTTGTACCAGATACAAATAAAATCAGAAGCTCCTGCTATGGAATGCGGTACTACTTTCAATGATAATTCCATAAAACAGGAATTGCTGCATGAGGAACTGCATTTAAAAACTGAGATTCTCACCAGCCATGAAGATCATACAATAAACGACTTTACCAAAAGCAAACTGTCGCAGAATACTTTAGGTAATTTTACATGTGAAAGTAATATACAGACATATATTAACATACCTACAAGTCAACCACCATTTGAGGAAGATATACATAAATCAAAATTTAAAAAAAAATGGAACTTACTTCCACATAGGGACAATAATGAAGGATATAAAGGCAAGTTGGAACGGTTTATGAAAAAATACAATGGAGAAAAACCATTTCAGTGCAGTCTTTGTAGTTACGGAAGCATGTGGAAAGGCAACTTGAAGATACATATGAAAACACACTTTGGAGATAAACCATTTAAATGTTCTGTTTGTGATTATGCAAGCATAGATAAGCGCAACTTAGAGCGACATATAAAAACTCATTCTGGAGAAAAACCATATAAATGCAGTATATGTGGTTATGCATGTATAACAAAACAAAGTTTAGAACGACATATGAAAACACATACTGGCGAAAAGCCATTTAAATGTTGCGTGTGTCATTATGCAAGCGCTGAAAAGCGCACTTTGGAACGGCATATGAGAACACACACTGGGGAAAGACCGTATAAGTGTAATATATGTGGTTATGGAAGTGTAACAAAACAGAGTTTAGACAGACACACGAAAACACACTCGGGAGATAAATTATTTAAATGCGATTTATGTGATTATGCTAGTATAGAAAAACGTAACGTAGGACGGCATGCGAAAATACACACAGGCGAGAAACCATTCAAATGTTATGTGTGTGGTTACGCATGTGTAGCGAAACAAAGCATAGAACGGCATATGAAGACACACCCTGGTAAAAAACCGTTTAAATGCAGTATTTGTGAGTTTACATGTACAACGAAGAGGAATTTACAACAACACATGAAGACTCATCCTGTAAAGAAATCTTTCACGTGCGATGTATGTGAGTATAAAAGCACACGCAAAAGCAATTTACGAAAACATATGAAAACCCACGTGTCAGAAAACGGTCCCACGTACCCACAGTAATTTGTAGTTTTTAAGAATTCCGATTAATATTACAGTGAATATAAATTGTATGAGACAAATTTATTATAACTTAATCTTCAATAAATAAGTGCAACATTGAAAATAAGCATTTTTATAAATTGCATTCTAATTTAAAGTAAAGCAAGCTAGTGGAGCAGGTCTGTAGATCTTCTAAATCAAATATTTACATAAAACGCCTAATAACAGAAATGTTTTTTTTTAATAATGCAGGAATTAAGACAGGTACTATGAAAATTTAGAAATACATTGTAATTTAAGTTGTGATAGTATTTTAATGAACTGCTTTGCATAAAATGGCTGTAATAAAATATATAGTTTACATTGTACAGCACAATAAATTGCTATATATTGTTGCATTAATTTTTTCAACTAAATCGTCAGGTAGTATCTCGCAAGACAACTGTATAACTTGGTATGTGCATATTCATGGCCCACAAGGTTTCCTGATATATAAATCTTTAGATCTTTACAGGTAGTGCATTACCAAACACCTAAGCAAATGGAAACAAGTACATGTTACATATAACCAAACCTACTTGTAATGGTTTGCGCTATTGTTGATTATTAATTATTGTACAAACGAATTAATATTATTTTACAACTTCTAACAGTACTAAATTTCATAATGTTACGTTTCCTGAATTGTGTTCCGTTCTTTTCTTAAATAGGATTGTTAAATTTCATTTTTGATTATATTCTTTAACAGACTAAAAGTACTTGATGCTTCTAAATCAAACTATTCATTTTGTGATACTTATTATTTACAAGCAATTTCAATTCAAAGGGTTGGTCCTACCCACCTAAGAACTTAGTTGCCAGTATTGTTGCTGTAATTGTTGGAATACTTTATCCTCTTCCAGGTTACCCATGTGGAAGTTTATTGAAATATCATGCAAATGATATTCTGGTCACTTGTCTAAGATTAAATAATCAGTGATTACTCTACTATGAACTCTAAAATCTAAAGTACTCACTATTATTACACTTTCACGTATTGCAAAATGTTGACAACACTTAATTCACAAAGTAACTTAACGTTGATATAAATTATAATACCAATTTCAGGACTCGTGTTATCATTCAAATTTATTTTGCTAAATTTTTTATATCTTGTTGATATGCAAAACTGGTGTGCTGTCAAATTCAATTCAATTTTGGGTGATTTTAGGTTCGAATAGTTTGTGTTTCCTGTATCATTTGAGATTTTAAATTTTTTAATATGATCTCCCGCAACAACAAAACATTTGGAAAGCAATGCTCTAAAGTCAATAAATCATTACAACACTTCAATTCCTCAAGGCCTATGAAGTATCTTCACTTACAAAATTCTCTCTTTAAGCCTGTATGACACGGCACAGAATTTTGTTCAAACTTTTGTTCAAAATTTTGTAGATTATTTTTTAAACAGTCCTATCAACCAATCGTAATGAGACAAAATTTCAAATCGACCAATAGCATCAAAATTACACTGACTATTCGCTAGTAGTGAATTACACTGACTATTCGCTAGTAGTAAATTACAGCGACTATTTTTTCACGTTGTTTCATTGGATCTTTGTTTAAATAAATGCATAAAAAGTTAGCATTGACTTGGTTGTTAAGGTAGCGCAGCCATTTGTCTCAGTATAAACATTAAAAATTCAGCACCGTCGCCATTATGAAGTACAATTCAGATTTCGCTTTTGAGATTTTCGCTTTTGAGATTTTCTCTAACATAAGGTGAGTGAATTGGCATAAATTCGAAGAAACTTTACAATTAGTAGTCTTACAGAAACCAACATGAGCGCGAGATTTGGTCAAAGCTCGGCTGATTCAGTACAAACGGCTGTCGAACAAACAACACCAATCAACACCAAAAAAAGCAAGAACACTACATATATGGAAACAGTTTTCAGAGTTTTGCCTTGAACGTAATTATGAGTTATCTGCATCAACCGAGGTGAAACAAATCGCATCAATTTTGGAGGACTGGGCATATAACATGTGCAAAAAAAAATGGAGAAAACTACAAAGAATCTGTTGTCAAAACTTTGTGGAATGGAACTGCAAAACTTATCCAGGAAAAATATTTCAGGGATTATAATAGAAAAATTGATCCTTTCAGTGATATTGTATTTAAGACAGCGCGAGACGCGCGTAATTGTAAACGTCGAGAACTTCAACAAATTCCCGGAAAAAGAAAATCATCATCTGCAGCTCTCAGGAAAGAAGAAATAGAACAAATGATAGCAGCGTGGGACGAAAATACTCCAAATGGCTTACAAAGAAAGTTTTATCACACTGCTAGCTACGAACTGGCATGGAGAGGCGGAGAAGCAACAAAAGCATTAGTGCAATATTTTAGAGAAGAAATAGATCATTATGGAAATCATACTGGAAGGATAGAATATAACCCGATAATTTCTAAAACCGCACAAGGTGGATCGCACAGGTTAACTGATAGCAAATTTTTAACGCCAAATAAAAATGACTCTGACAAATGTCCGGTACGTCTTTTTCATAAATTAATGTCAAAAAGAACTGAAAATATTCAAATTGATCGTTTATTTTTGACACCTAATCCATATTGGCAGGAACCTTTATCTAAGGGGTGGTATAAAAATCTCCCGGTAGGACAAAACGAAATAGGAAAATGGACAAAACAAGCGGCCCAAAAGATTGGCTTGAATCCTAACAAAATAAAAATTACAAACCATTCACATCGTTCTTCTGCTGTAACACAACTAGCTAAAAGTGGAGTAGGTGAGCAGCAGTTGTTAAAAATAACAGGACACTCATCTGCAAGTTCCATCAAACCCTACCTACAACTTGACGAAGAGCATCACGCAACCGTAATCAACAACTTAAGAGGAGACACTGTTTCATCCTCTTCATCTCAAGGAAATTGTACAATTACCTACAATAATTGCACCATTACAAACAACAGTTGTAAATATTCTTAATTGTTTAATAAAATACTTAAATACTTGTTTAACATTTTGCGACATAGTTTAAAAAATAATCACGCCGAATTACATTCGTGGTAATAATTTTTTTTTGGTAATTTTAACTAGGTTAGCACTCATATTTGTTGCTATTAAGAAATCCCACTCGTGGACTTCGTCCACTCGTGAGATTTCTATAGCAACAAAGATTCGTGCATCTAGTTAAAATTATCAAAAAAATTATCACCACTTATGTAATTACTGTTGACAATCCTTATATAAGTTTGATGAGGTATTCCAAACCTGCTAAAAGTCATCGTTTGGAATAATACTTAACAAACGTACAAATATGGGTTTTTTTTATAAGTTTTTTATTTTCGGATTTTAAAATTAACTTTGTTTCATTTTAACAAAGAATTTGGAAAAAAGAAGTCCGGTACATTCTACTAAAAATACACTGAGCATACTGTTATCTTTCTTTGCATCAAGTACATGTCTGTAATACTCAACAAATAGAATGCCAAGTCATTATCATCTATGAACGATAGAGAAATACCCAAATACGCATTGTATGGGTATATTCATGAACTTTCTGTTAAATTGGTTGCCTAACTTGCGCCCCTAATTATCTACCAATTAAGATAGGACATACGTTGGATCAAGTCATGGCTAATTCTAAATTGTTATACCTAGCTTGGATCAGCCGTTACTATCTAGTCCAAGAGAAGGCTAAATAGAAAAATGTAAGAGAAGAAGAAGTACATAAATGGGGATCCTCTAACCTTAGAATGGAAGGAAGCCCGTGTAAACGGAATTCACGGAAAAAAGAAGAATGTTTAGATGCACCAGTTACGGAGAGATTTCGATAACCAAAATGGTAAGCAAGGTATATGGGGGCCCATACTACATTTTATAATAGAAAACCAATACCAACATCTACAAAGAATCAAAACGAAGAAAAGTATTTTTCCACTACTAGTAGTAGAAGATGCCATTATTTATGTCGTTTTCGGGTTAAGAAGATGAATTTCTCTCCTAGTAGGAGATAATTTTTCATTAGCTCCTACTAGGAGATAAAAAAACAATTGACGATAGTGACATTCCTTGATACATTTTTACGTTGATGACAGCTAC
>JABXWE010067705.1:0-10822 GCA_014611495.1 Limonius californicus | reverse complement strand
AATTTTATCAAATATATTCTGTGTATCATACCCTTATAGTTAAAACAAATGGCTTCTCAGAAATTTATATTATATCCTAAAGTACTAGTTTTCAATTGCAAATTGTGTGTCCGGACGACCTTTCAATGCGAATTTGAAATATTGGATACTTTTTTTATCAAATGCTTTCTTGCTGATCAAAATATTGGTGACTTTTAGCCACTTTCGGTTATACCAGAAGGTGCTATTAATTTTATTATTTTAAATGGCATTGCTTACACTTAAACCATATAGTTTTTTACACCTACATAGTTTTTCAAAAATTTTAAAAGCTATGGAAGTAGTTGCAAGATCAGGGTTTCATAATATCGATTAATTTAATTTTACTTTCTACAGGGTGATTACAATAGATAGTAAACTGAGTGATGAATAATTCTAAATATCTCAATTTTTAAACGAAATGCTCTACTTTTCATATAATTTTATAACTTTCAGTTAAACTTTGGGGTGGTTATACGGCAGTAGGTCGAACGAATTGTTTCCGTTTCATTTTGTTTCATTTTCTAGAAAAATGTATATAACTAATTTACATGTAATGCTTTGATATCCCTTTATGAGCCTTACTTTAATTATGTAAATTAAATTCATAATACTGAAGTAGTAAAAAAAAAGAGACGGGCAAATTCTCTTCATTCTAACCTTTGAAATAGAACGTATTCTCTAACTAATTAAATCACACGTGTTTATTACATATGTCGGATATCTTCCCTTCAATGATAACTCTAAAGTTATTCGTCATTTAGTCAATGATTCCCATAAAAGATTAAAATGCAGTTATCTATAATTTAAACCTTCTCATTTTCATGTTCTCTTGGTAAACGAAGATACAGGGTGTTCAAGAGCAAAGAATAATATTCGTATTATCCCAAGGTGAAAGGAGGTAAGGAGGTTCACATTAAAAACCAACAGAAAGATGGCGGTACAATTTAATTAATTTAGGACCTATCCGTATTTTTATTTTTAAAACAAATGTGATATAGAAATATGAATGTTCTTCCTTACTTTTAAACAATGTTGTGTAAATGTATATGTATAGGAGTATTATCGTAATATTGTGGTATTTTAATTTATTGTTTAATTGTAGGTATTATTTAAACGAATTAACATACGCAACGGATCCTCCGCCAGATGACGTTGATATCTCCAAATAGCGGAGGGTTGGTTCAGATATCGATAAAAAATGTATGAACATGTGCAGGAAAAAAATGGTAACGACACTCCTTTATACTGAATAAACGTTGATATACACGTACGAGGTGTCCGCTAAACAAGGAATTAAGATGATGCAACCCACATTACAGATTGCACGTTAGAGGGAGAATAATATTACTACTATTAATTACGTAAATGTGCACGTTTTATTTGTACCAAAACGTTTATGTTAATCGATAGATGACAAATGACATGACTTATTTATTAATTTACAGCTCGTTGAAATATATATGTATATATTTTCATTAAAAAATAGGTTGGAAATATTAGACGAAAACTACATTCTAAGTATTTTAAAACATAAGATATTTAATTTAGACAGTTATTGATTTATTAGGTTTAATATTAATGTAACTAATTAATATGTTTAATTTCAGAATAATTGTTCTTAATTGTTTGCCATTGTTTAGTGTAAATACAATGATGGTGACAATCAAGCCTAACATTCTTCAGTAATTGTTGTAGTGGTTGCACACGTTATTCACATGAACAATAATAATTTTAATGCATAGCATGTAATTGTTACACATACCATTTTGAATTACATTAGCTGAACCGCTCTGTTTATGACAATAAAACTCATGTTAGAATTTAGCAATTAAACAGTTGTGCAGAATGTTACATGTTTTACATGTCATATTCCCTACCAAAATTTGAAATATTCGGGTATCCTATTTGTAATCTTGATTGGTATTTTCCATGATTTCTTTATTTCTGGTGTGAACAATAGACTTTCGTAATGTTTGTTGAATATTTAACATATATTATTGTAGCATACAACTATCGACTTATTATAAATTAATGAATCACGAATGAATAGTATGTAGAGCAAAACTGATCTACCCAGCGTATTGAGTTTCTAGTAATACCCCTTGAAATTACAGAAAGGCATAATGTTACAAGAACACGTGCGAACTTTCTACAGAACTGGAACAAGAAGGTAAACGATTTGACTTCTGATTATACTTAACAGGATTTTTAGGTCATTTAAATTCCAGTGTAAAAATGTCTTCATACAAATAATTGCTCGTTAACTTGAATACTTCAGAAATAAGGCATTAAAAATATTTTATTCCATTGTACTGTTGCGTATTATTGATGAATATCCATAGATAGTTATATTCTATAGAGTTTCAAAGTGAGAGTATAGTGTACGTTCTTATGGACACCAGTATTGCAAAACTTCTACTTGAAATTGCTTTGATGGTACTCAGCGCTGTCAATCATAGTGTAATCTGCCTTTTGTTGTACAAACCGCTTATAGGTGATAACTACTATTTAAGAGTTAGCTGGACATCCTTTGTCAGCGGTTCTCAAACTACCAAATAAATATCACACATACAAACACAAAAATTTAATAGTTTTTGTGCAGTAGTTTT
Source organism: Limonius californicus (assembly GCA_014611495.1). Lineage (NCBI taxonomy): Eukaryota > Metazoa > Arthropoda > Insecta > Coleoptera > Elateridae > Limonius > Limonius californicus. Next base: position 8,192 of record JABXWE010067705.1, on the reverse strand, counting down.
ATTATATAACATATTTTTAATAATAATAATAACAATAATAATTTAATTGTTACAGAAGCAAATCGTCGGCCTAATGGAGTTAAACTAATCGCCGCCAGGATTTTCTAAAATTAAAGTATGTATTTCGACAAAAAAGAAAAGCCCAATGTTTATTGAAAAACAAAAATTAAAAAATTAATAACAGACACTTAAACAAACGTAAAAAAATGTAATTGCTAGTACTGAAAGGCTTAATGGTGTGATTTTATTATTATTATTTTTTTATTCATTGCTGGTATCACTATTGTCTAATTCACTTTCGCTATCACCACCACTTTCATTAGTTTAATGTATCATAATTGGTTCAATGTTTTCCACTACATTATCGGTTTCTCATATTGTCTGTTCCACTGATATTAGTGGTTTACGTAGTTTACGTATTTTGTCGATATAATTTGTAGATATGCTTCGCTATTTAAGTTTCGTACTTTACCTTCTTCACAAATTGTATTTTTGCTGGCCACGTACCATTTTGTTTCATCCATACCATCTCAACAGGATTTAGTTCGCAGCGATAGCGCCTTAGTAGCTTCATGTTTTTTTTTGCTATACCTTCTATAATATAAGCACTATAATTTTGTTTAAAGGTGTGAACTTCCTGTAGCAGTTCCACTATACATTTTTAATTAAAACATTCTTAAGGAACTTCTTTACAGGGAATGTAACGTATCTTGCCAAAGTTGCGATATTACACCGTTGTAGTTGCAATATCTTTTGAGAACGCCTGTAGTTACTTATACTCCCTTTAAGGCGCTTCTATTTGGCAGCATAGTACAGTCACGTCCCATAAGGTTTGCATAGCCCATAAGGCGTGTACTATATTTTCACCGTGAGACGTTCTATAGAACCCTTTCAAAATAGTAAAAACTTCAAACGTTGTAACGTTAAATTCTCACAGACAGTTGAACGTTTGGGTATAATGCCCATAATTTAAATTTTTAATGAATACTTGGTTATATGTATATTTTATTGTATAAATACAGGGTTGGGCAAAACTACGGAGCACATATCTTTACTACAGCAACTGCGATTTCCACAAAATTTTCTATGTGAAGGTTGCGGTATACGGCGGATATAGTGAAGGAATTGGAGTTTTTTAATATACCGATAGAACTCTTTTTGCGAGTTCAGTGATATAAGGTTTGATGCCTTTATTTTTAATAATTCTAGAGATATTGAACAAAACACTCAACAATACTAATTCGTTATTTGTTTTATTACCTATCAACACATGGCAACAAAATAATATAAAATAAACAATGAAAAAGAGACAAATAAAAAAACATTTATAATATCACTTGAGAAGATATTGAAAACAACCAATTCTGATCTGACTTGGAAATATCCAAGTCTACGTAGAGGTCTTACAAAATCTCGTGAAAGAGGGCAGAAAGAACAAAAGCCGTTCGTGCTCAGGTGACGCCCATTTTACTACTCCGCCTAAAAATATTGCCATTTGATGACAGTTGACGGCTCGCTGCATATCTCACGTGTATTAACTTATTTCTTCGTTTTCCCAGGTTTTTCCATTTGTAATTAAACAGGTTTTGTCAAAACTATAGTGAAGCGTGTTCATTACTGCATAGTAAGTGCAAAATACTGTTTTAAAAACTTATTTACAATATACCTAACCTATTTCACAATATTACAGAATCTTTAAAATGAGCAATCATGGTAAAGTTGTACATAGTCAAGGACGCCAAATAATTTATAACGTTTATAAATTTATGCTAGAGAAAAAAGAGCTGGGCCATTTTACCACGGGTGTGATTTTCGACGATTCGTAACTAAATTGATGGAAAGGCCTGCGGCTTAGCTCAGAGGAGTAAGGGGAGTTCGTGAAAATCGCTTATGGGAGAAAATCTTTAGTTGTGTACAGGGCAAGTCAACATAAGTGGGCGCCACCTTCCAAATCCAGCGGAATGTAGGTCCTCGTGGAAGGCCGAGAAGCCAACAGCTACGGGAACGGAACTTACCGTGATTGTGACTCCTTCTATATATATTTAAAGCTTGCAAAATTCTTACACCAACAAGTACAAAAGACACAATAAGAGACATTAAACTTTAAACCACATATAATAAAATAGTTAGAATATGACAATACAATAAAATGACACGAGTTATGAAGCAAAAAGTTTGAATTACATGGTTAAAATTCTTGAACGTTCAGGGAGATGGACTCGCCGCCACTGGTGCAACGAGATTTACGTTCTGCAATCAGCTACGAAACACCAATGACGCCGAAGTTCACAAAAATAGAATATAATCTAGTAGTTTTATTATAAAACAAATTAACACCACCTATGGCGACTGAAGGTCCTTTTTCTTGTAATTACATAAAGTTAAATTTCAAGTCTGCAAGTTAACGCCAGCAAAAAAAGGTTTGTCACAACACCGAACTGGAAGTTTTTACCTTAAAGTTCGGAGAATAGGAGCGGCCAACACGATACTGGTTCACAAGATGATGATACAATCCATGGGTACCACCCTGAAGCCTGGGTTGAAGGAAGTCAGCATCCAGGGGCCCGGAAATTTGATGCATTCAGCGCACAAATGAAAACCGCAGAGCGACGGGAGTTGGTTTCGAAAATAATCCGCCCAACGGCGATTGGTCAATTCACCAAAGAATTGCCTTTTGCAGGGGTTGAATCTAGTGTTTGCCTTTTAAATCCGGCGCTAGCCGATGGTCTGTTTATACTCCTTGGTAATAAAACAGCAAGACGGAACACACATAACAGATACCCCTTAACAAAACTCAAAAGCCGCCACTTGCAGCACTCGATATAATTACGGCCCTCCCCTAGCGATGTACTTTTGGGAAGGTCCAGAGCCGAGAAAGGTGGAAGATCGACTGACTTAAAAATGTAATGGGGACCTGCACTTCTCCCCTTAAAATTGCGCCATATTTTGAAATGTTATGCAAGAGTTCTAGAAGGAATTTCTAACACGTGCAACTGCCGAGATCAACACTTTCGGGAATTTGGTCGGCAGAAAATCAGCCTACAAAGAAACTTTCAAGGTTTAAGGGAACCGGCCTTCCATAACTCAATTTTCAAGACAAAACAAAGTAGCGAACATGGTAACCCAAAGTAAGACTTCAATTAAAATAACGTTACTAATTCTAACGAAGCAGCAAACAAATTAAGAAATCAATTCATATAAAGCGGCACATTTTAAAATGAACATTACAACGAGTAGCTAAAGCTACAGGAGTTGGATTAAGGACGGTGAGACGAATTTGTAAAGAAGCTGCAAGAAAATCTGAAGGTTTGTACTTTACATTACATCACATTATATTTGGTTTATATTCTGCTTTGAAGATCAAAAATTTCTGTCACCGAGAAAAACTATCCAGAAACCACATCCGAAGTCGTGTGTGGATGTATTTGACGAGGAAGTTATCCGCAAGGTTATTTACACCTATCCAAGCATAAACAAGAAAATACCCACTATGGCAGCTGTGTTTCAGGCGGTTAAAGAAGACGGTGTTAATTTTCAAGGCAAATTATCCTCTTTTACAGCTGTAGTTCGAAAAATGGGCTTCCGTTGGCAGAAGACCGAATACAATCGAAAAATGCTTATCGAAAAAACTGAAATTCGCCTGCATAGCTCTCACACTGTATCAAAATCTGTACAGTAATGCTTACTTTTGATCATATGTTAATTAAATTAAAACATTCTTTATTCGTTTAATTACGTTTTAATTTGTGTTCAAAATGTAATCGTGTAAAAATAATTGCTAACGTTAACTAATAAAATACACCTGTTAATCTATTGCTGTGATTTTGTAATTATAACTTGAATATGCTTTCTTTAAATCCTGCATTCTTTATATTTTAATCATGCTCATTATTATGCTTATTAATAAATATAAAACCTACTATTAACACTATTGCAGAATAAAATAAATTTGAGATTTATACATTTTCTTGGAATTCATTGAACTAAACGGTCAATGCTTTTAGATTCCACTGTAACAATCGCCCGCTATTTCAAGCGCCGCCTTTGCGCATCTCATCTTCCACGAGATTTTGTAAGACATATACAACTCCTGCAATTATGTACATTAACAAGATGCTCTACAGGAATTCTTCTTATTTCATCAACCGTTGGCGTCTCAATTTTTTTAAATATTTGCTCGTGGGGTATAAACTTTAGATTTGAAATTTTCCCAAAAAAGAAATCCGATGGATTTAGATACGGAGAACGAGCGGGTCATTCAATATATCACCTGCGCCCTATAAACCCTTTGTAAACATTTGGTTTAAAAAATGCCGAACATTTAGAACGTAATGGGGAGGTGTTCCATCCTGGCGAAACCAAATATTATTAGGTAATTCCCTTTCTTCTTCAAGATCAGGATCAATTAAATTTTCTAAAAGTTCTAAGTACTTTTGACCTGTTAATCGAACATCACCACAACACAACATAAACCAAGCAAAATTACACTTCTCACATTATTTTGTTTTCATGAGCTGCTAGATAACAATTACAAAATGTTATTGTTCAATATCTCTAGAATTATTAAAAATAAAGACATCAAACATGAACTTGCAGGAAAAAATTCTTTCGATATATCTTAAAGTATACAGAGTATTCCATTATAATAAAAAAGTTGATCTTATTACCGGCTAAATCGGAAGTTCTTTCAAACCGCTAATACTTCATTGTATTCGCTATATATCTGAACCTTCATGTAGAAAATTTTGTCGAAATCGCGGTTGCAGTAGTAGAGATATTTGCATTGTTTCGTACTTTTACCCAACGCTGTATAATTTCTAATGAATTTCAGTTAGTACGTTCGAAAATCGTACGCCTCTTGGGAATGAAGCCTAGTTTATGAAGGCAATTAATATAAATGAAACATCAGCTTTCATACATAATGAATGGAATTATGAAATACCTACCTATTGGTAATTGTAATTTATATTTTCATATTCACATTTTTTAGCGTTTGTTTTTCAGGTTTTTCGGATATACAGGTTGCACTTATAGAAATTCCTTATTATTAGTTTGATTTATTCTTCTTCTTCTTTTATAGTAGCTGTTACACCTGGGTTTCTTCCCGCTTTATCTTGAATGTCTTATGGTGTGTCTATCGACGACAACCAACTTTCCGCCCATATCTTCTTCGGTCTACTCGGGTCTCTTTTTCCTGTCGGCTTTAAATTTCTGGCTATTTTGATTAGCCTGTTGTTATGTGCTCTGCTGACGTGATTGTCCCACTTTTTTCTTCTTCTTTTCACAAATTTTATGACATCCATTATATTACACTAGTCTCTTATATCTTGGTTGCGCACTCGACCTAATCTCGTTTTTTCAGCAATTGTCGTTAATGTTGGTATTCATCTCTGTGGTACGCATTAATTGTTTTGTTTTACCCGTGTCGGCACGGGTTTCTGCTCCGTATGTCAGTACGGGTCTTACAATAGATTTATAAATTCTAACATTGCTCTCTATACTGAGATACCTGTCGCCAAGGTACCTGAAATTCTTGCTCCCTTTCCTGCCTGATGTCGAACTTCTTTATAAAGGTTGTGATCGCTTGGTACCTCCATTGCCTCAAGTACTTAAAATCCATTATCTGCTCTATCATATATCCTATTTCTAGCTTACAACGTATCGGTTCTTTAGATATAACCATTGATTTAGTTTTCTCAATTGAAACAGCCATATTATATTGTTTTAAGCTGTAACGATATTGTGTAAAAGGCGCTGAAGCTCATTTTTAGTTTTTGGAAGAATTGCATCGTCTGCATAGCAGACAATATATATGTTTTTATTTCCATTCCTATATCCTGGTGGTATTTGCACTGTTATACAACTGTATAGCTTTAGTAATACATTTATTAAACTATTTCCCCCATATTTTAGCATTTTATTTCTTATACCCTCGGAACCAGGAGCCTTTCTATTTTTTAACGTTGTAAGTGCTCTTTCTATCTCTTCTCTTTTTATTTCAGTTGTTTCTTGTTCAGCGTTTAGGTATGGTAAATGTATGGGACTATAAACCATGTCTTCCTTATACAGGTCTTCAAAGTAATTCTTCCGCTGTTTAGTGTCTATTATATTTATCTTGACTGTGTCACTAATTTCTGCTTTCCTGTTTCTAAACATTCGCCATATTTTGTTCTGTGAACCATGTAAGTCCTTCTCCATATCCCCAGTAAACTTCTCGCAATACTCTTCTTTTATTTGTCTGATCTGGGCATTTGCCGTGTTTTGTTCTAATACGTATACTTGACGATCTTCTGATTTTCTAGTAGACTTGTATCGCAAAAATGCTTTTTTCTTTTTCTCCTGTTTCTTTAATTTCTTTCGTGAACCAATGTGTTTTATTTTTATGTGGTGCCTGTACTTTCACTATTCTTTTTCCTATTGCTTCTTCAGCCGCTTTTGTTACATTATTCCGTAGGCTTTTCATGCTTCTTCCACACTATCATCATAATTTATTGGTTGGATATTAATTTTTTCTTTTAAACGATTAGCATATGAAAGCCTAGTGCTTTCATCCTGAAGCAATTCTATGTTTAATTTTTCTATATGCTTGTCATTAGTTTTCCGAGGAATATGATACTTCATTCTCATTTTGCACATCACTAATGCGTGGTCACTTTCTACATTAGCTGAATTCAGCGTTCTTACATTTAATATTTCACTGGGTAAGAAACTTCTGTTTGTTATAACGTAGTTGATCATAGACTGTTGTCCTTGTGAGCCAGTAAAGGTGTATTTGTATCTCCAGTTATGGTCGAAAAATGTGTTGTTGATCCTGAGATTGTTTTGGGTACAGAAATCAATTAACAGGTCACTATTGTCTTTATGCGTTGGTTCGTGAAAACTCTGTTGAACTCCCATTAAGCTTAGTACAGACCAGCGCAACAGAACCACAAACCGAATAGCGAACCGAACGGGGAAGAGGTTCGTTACCAATACGTGCGTTAAGATCTCCCATATTTATAACATAATGCCTGAGAGGTATCGTGACTCTGTAGTTGCTCCTCTGGTCTCTTGGTTTATTCATAAGTATCAGGAGCTTAGACACTAATAATGTATACACGTTTGTTATCAATTTTTAATTGTGATCTTAGTAACCTTTCGTTGATATAGTCAATTTCCTCTATACATTGTTGAAACTTTATACAGGAGCGTTCTAACACCGGCATTATTACCACGTTTATCTCTACTTGTGCCGCTATGTATTAATATGTTGTCATTTATTAATTGCGTACCTTTGCCTTTCTTTTTTGTTTCAGAGATATTGCAGATATGTATGTTCTTTTCTGAGATTTCCATACTTATCTATTGACTTTCTAAATTCCACGATTGAATATTCCAGGTTCCCAGCCTCAGTATATCTTCTTTCTTTAGTCGTTTATTCCTGTTTTTTGCCTGGTAGTCATCGTATTTTTCTGTTTATGTTCGAAGCTTCCTTTGGTGTGATCCATTATTGTTTATTTATTTTTGTTGTCCTGTGGCAAAAATTTAAATTATTCCTTAATCATTATTCTTGTGCGTAGTTGTCATAAGCGTAATTCTATGAGCAGTGGTTCCTTTTACGGTGGGTAGGCTGCTAACCCGTCCCACCAACCCTCCTCCTTTATCCGGGCTTGGGACCGACAACAACATCCATGAGTTACTCAGTCCACCCATTAGATGCCGCAGGCAGAGTTTAATTTGATTTCAAGTAACTGAAAGATATTCAATAACAGCTGTCAAGAATACAGCCTGCTACTGTGATAAATGTGCGTGTTAGCCTAGTCCCTAAACTTTCAAAATTATTATTTGTTTTGTAGACAGTACACCCTATCGCACCATATTCCATGTATAAACTTGTTAATACTAAATTAAAGACGCAATTTGTTTAGCCTTGTCCCTAACACTTCTATTAACATTTTATTATATTGAACGTAGCCGTAGGCTAGAGGTTAGCGCGTTAGACTTCTACGCTGAGGGTCCTGGGTTCAATTCCCAGTACCGGAACATCGGATTTTTAACGGCCGTTCTCCCTCGCAAGGCAATGGCAAACCAGCGAGGTATTCTGCCTAGTAAATCTTCTCTGGAGTAGAAGTGTTTACACTTCCCGTGGTTCGGAGCCCACGTTAAGCTGTAGGTCCTCTATGTCTGTGGCACTTTAAACGCGCAACACAGGC
>JABXWE010067702.1:0-12304 GCA_014611495.1 Limonius californicus | reverse complement strand
AAAAACTACAATAGATTATAGTATGTATGATTTAGGGACGTGGCACACGTTTGTAAACACTCAGCTGGTGAATTAGTTCGACGCTGTAACACAGGGCGGTCATTGTTGCCATGCAGTTATATGTTTTAACCCTTTAACACTTAGTGGTTAAAAATTTGGCCACCAGGAAAGATCCCTGTATTCACACCTATCATTTTTTTTCTTAATGCTAGTTAAAAGGTATTTGCATGTTGCCTTATGAATGGTGTGCTCCTAATGAGGTGTATTTTATTAATTTGATCTGTCAGGAGCCATTAATTGGGGTGGCTAAGTAATTAGCCACCAAGCTTTTAGGTACACCTCTAATTCTGCATGTTTGGTGGTTAAAAATGTAACCACATTTTAATAGCAAGTAAAATCAAGGTTTACTCAAAGAAAATTATTATACTGCAATACAATATCATTTATTGATATAATTAAAATTTTGTCTTACACAAAATAAAGGTAGTAATGTTTGTTACAAAGTTATATAACAAAACATTGTAGAACATACAAACCAAGAACAGAAACACTTTATAATTCTCTGTCAAAACAAATAATTATTGATGTTAGCAAATAATACAAAATATTGTAAATTTATAACTAAAAAATACTCTTACAAATACTAACCAACAGTGTGAAATGGAACAAAACAAACTAAGCATAAAGACACTTTGCAAGACTTGCACTCAATTGATGAACGCTTCACATCTTTCTTGGTGCTACAGTACGGACATCTTCTGCAGCTACCTTTTACTGGTAAATGCTCACCAACGTTACTTATCTTTATAATAGTAAATGCAAAAATAAAGCTGAAAGGTTATGCAGAAAACCAAAAAGCAGTATTTTTTTCCAAAACAAAAATTTGTAGTCATCACCAAACAGCAGCGTCCGCTACGATACTGCTACATGGCACGCTTTTTTGAAATATGAGAAATAACTCGTGAGCCGTAGGGTTTCTAGATTAATATGCTATGAAGTTTAGTTTCAGGATACCCTAGGTTCACAAAACATGTATCATTTACTTTTAACAATAAATAGCTTTGTAATAATTGACCTCCAAAGTTATGCATATTTTGTTCAAATTTAGATTAGAATTATCATTACTATAAAAATGATATAAATTGCAACATAAACCTTTAGATAATATCGAAAAAAATAAAGTATACTTACTTGCAAGGGATCGTATTTTACAACAATACACCATAACACCGTATAAACTCATCAAACTCAATAAAAAAAGTATTTGTTGTAAAAATCAAATTAGCACTGCACCCAAGTGCACAACATCTGAAGAGTGGTCAAATATTTAACCACCTATTATATGGGGGGCGCTAAATCCCATCACGTAATTTTGCAATTGAAAGTGGTTAGCTCATTAGCCACTAAACATTTACAGAAGCTATACGTGTCAATATGGTAATATGGTAATATTCACCTTAAATGAAAGTGGTCAAATTTTTAGCCACCATGCCATAAAGCAAATGAAGCCATTCAATGCTTGAGCGCTAAAGGGTTAATGATATTCGTGGTAAAAAGGGATTTCAGAGATGGTGGCTCGACGAGGTCGGACCGCTGATCGCTCTTAATAAAGTCCAGTAATCCTTCAACTGTTGTGTTTTATTTTATCATTAAGATTCAAAACCTTTTGAATCTGACATACACATTATCGTTATAAAATTATTGCAAAGGAAGTTTTCGAATACATATTTATTTGCAAAAAAATTACATTACACTTATCAAACTAAACTTATTTTTACAATTAACACTTACTGGTTCTTAAATAATATCAATTTTGTATATTTTTGTCTAATGTTTTCTTGCTTTTGTGATATTAAATTGGCTTCATGATAAAGTCTTACATCTAAATAAAGATTTATAATTAATTTACTTAATTGCGTACAATGATTATCAAATATATCGTTTGACAGAATATGATTCCTCATTATATCAGTATTAAATACTATCCCTATTTTATGAAATATTTTAGCAGATAAATTTTTTATTTCTATTTATAAAAATGTTCGACATATTTTCTCGAATCACCTGTTCAGCTATTTTGCATATTCTGTAAACATCTTTCGAAGGATAAATATATGGGCCCCGTCTTTTAATTCTGTTAAAATAGGCTTATTATTCTGACTTATAAGATGTTCAGCACATACTTTACAAATGTTGGTCTTTAAAATTTTTTTGAAACAAACCCGCTTATGTATTCTACTACATTTTCTACATAAGGACTTAATTTCCACATTGTAGCAATGTAGTCATGATCGGATTCAAAAATCTCTACATCTTCAATATTACCTATTGGGTCTTTCAAATTTTGCCTTTTTGAAGAAGCGTTTAATATTTCTATTCCATCTGCCAAACAATTTGAATTTTGAGATGATGAAATTTCATGACGAACGAGTAATCTTTTGTAAGCACTTTCAAATTGCTTGGCATTTGGATTATTATTGAATCCACCTCTACTACGAACAGCACTAAAAAAGGTCTCAAGGTAATCTTGTGATAATTTGAATGACAAGATATATTTTTGACCAACCAATTTTGTTATGTTAAATAACTCAAAGATATTTCTTAAACATATAATTAAGCCCAAAAACCCTGTTTTTCGATTCGTTTGTAAAATGGTGTACCAAATTTATCTTTTAAATTTACAATATAGTTTTCAAATTGTTTTGCACTCTCATGTAAAAACTCAACAGAATCATCTGTTAGAGCTATATTAAATTTATTTTTTTTGAAAATTTGTTTTACAATTTAAAAGATCGAAAATGTGATTAAAATTATAGCAAAATAAACCTGTAGCCTCACATCCAAAAAATTGCGGCAAATTTAACTTGTTTACAAACCTAAATGCATTATAAACGCTTTCACTTAAAGTCTGCACACATAATTTCACATTCATGCGATTGTCATGATAATTAATATGTTTTTTGGTCAACTTGGTAGCTGCATGTAGACCCTCTTCCAACTGCAGTTCCTGCAGTGCTTTTATATATTTCCAGCTTATAATTTTATCGTTTTCGTCCTTCAAGGTTTCCTTTATCTCCCAATGTGTTGCGAACTAATTTCACCATATGGCACGGGTCCCAGAAAATTAAAATTCTTTCTCCAGTTGTTGGATTATTGAACCACGGTTGAAAGTTGTTGCCATACAAAAATTTGCTCCAAGACATGTGCACATATTGAGGTTGACAGAAGCTCCATCGAAAGTTACAGAATAAACTTTGGCTCCAGTTTCATGAAATAAATTCAAACATTTAAAGAACAAATTAGCTCTCTCTGTGCCATTTAATCCCTTAATCAAGAAGTATCCCAATGGTACTTTCCAAGAACCATTCAAAGCCACTGCCATAAATACTAAGGCATTCTTAGCTTATGTCACGTTGTCATTTGCATTTTCTGTGCCTGTTACTAGATCAATTCCTCCGTAAAATTGATTACCATCAAATATCATTTGCTCTCTTATGGACATTTCATCCAGAACAATATTACATATGATAACACTCTCGGACTGTTGAGCTTTCAGACTTATAGCATCAAAAGCTTCCTTTGTAAAGCCAGGTTTCCATTAATAACTTTGTACCAACTTCTAATGGTTGAGGGATGTGGTAAGAGTTTGCACCAACTTCTTCGGACATAATCATAAGCCTTCGCAGAGTAAAATTGTAGTGTCAAAGCAAAGCTTCTTAATGTTGGTGAATATTTCCCTCTGCGTTTTGCACTTAATTTTCTCGATATTAATTCCTTCACATTTTCAGGCATAACGTCCTATTGAAAAAGAAAAATTAAATTAGCGATTTATTCCGATCGATATTGGTTCCAGAGTAAGGAATATTTTTATATAATATTAATTCAGTGTAGGTACCATTAAAACTGCACCAGCTTCTTCCGAAAGTAAATTCTTTTTCTGTAAACAAGTAACCAATTCTTGTAGGGAAGTTATGCGCTTTACAAGCCTTCTGTTCCTTTGTTGTAAAGTCTTTATCTTTCTCGATTGTTTTGAGATTGTGATCTTTGATAATTCTAAAACCCTCTTGGATCGTCTAGGAGTAGCAACATCTGGAGAAATAACATCACCAATGTATCGTCGCTCAGAATATTTCCTTTTCTTAGGAGTCGACAAAGTGTGTTTCACTTCAACTAAATAAGTACAAATTATATAAATAACATTGAGAATAATTGTTTGCAAAAATTACCAACAACAGATGGTTCTACGTCACCTTCTTGCACAGGAATTTCAGGTTGATGATTTCCACTTTGCAATAACTCTGAAGTGGCCAACTGTATACATTCAAACTCGGTTGTTGCAAATGTGGTTGATGGTTGAGGCTCACTGCCCGTTAGATGTGTCCTCTTGTTAATGACTTGTGAAACATTAATTGATGGAATTGCACCAAGTTTTGATCTTACAACTCCACCAGACTGCTTTGCTCTTGGATCAATGAAGTCCTCATGTATAAAATGTTTGGAACAAATTATAAGATTAGAAACTTTATTTCTGTTTTCTAAGTTGCAAAATCTCAACCACAAGGTACGTGTAGCATCAGCTGGAAATCTAAAATATTTTTTATTAATCAAACAATAAAATATAAAATAAACAATAAAAAGAAGGGAGTAAGCAGCAGTAGATTGGAATTAAACTTTATCAGAAGTGTTTACATACTTTATACTTACTTATGGAAGGATATTGCATTTCCTAGATCACTTTTAGTGTTATGGCATAAATAGTATTTACCATTTTCTTCAATTTTCTTAAGTCCTACGTTTCAAACAATCGAAAACTCACTACTACATTCTCTACCACAACTCCTGAACCCACGATAATTACCCAATACTTGCTGAAACTGACAATCACAATCTTCTGAACACAAAATGGGCCAAGCGCAAGCATCAACGTGGTTATAAACTGTTACAAAACGGCCATGTTGTATATTTGACGTTCTTACGCTCTTTAACCACCAATCAGGGTTTACTATTGGCACGCAAGTGCAGATTAAACATTATCCATTATAGAGAGAGGTAGCTATTTCTATCTCTCAGTCTTGGCTTCAGCTGTTTAGGTGTGTGCGCAATATAGTTAGATATATGCGCAGACAGCTCGGAGTGTTGGGGATTTGTAGGCGGGGAACCAAGCTACACGCCAGTGTTGCCAGATCTTGCGTTAAAGCGTTCCTCGCGACTCTACCGCCTCGGTGACCTTATTTTACGGACAACCCTCATAATATCTTACTCAGCATTTATATCGGGAATTCGGCATCTGAACCTAACATATACATAGATTTACAATGATACTCAACTTGCGCATCTCTAATGCAAAAGAAACATGCAACAGGTCCGTAACCCTTGCACCAAAATTTCTAAAATGTATAGTAGCAAGAGGCAAGCTTCCCCCATAATTAAAAAATAATTCTTTGATAAGCCTGTTAGGTCTTTATAGAGTCAACTTGTGACGTTCGGCGGCTATTATTGAATGCATCCTGTATGGGTGACATTTATTTAGATGTCAGCAAACGCAGCTTTAATCCGAGTCTTCACACTGTCAGGTGGGGGGAAAAGACGGGAGTCAGGCTCCAGCTCTTGATCTGAGTGTTACGCAGATTTAAAATTACCCTCGGGCGTCCGAATCAGTGTAATTTACCAATAGGTAATTACTTTCACTTTGTGCGGTACCATTCATGGTACGTCCGGAAATGGGGAATATTCGGTTTCCCAAAAACCCCGAAAATATCGCAAAGTACCGATTTGAGAAATTTCGTCGCAATGTTGAAAAATGTGCCGAACGCAAGCGGTTTCGAGAGAAGTAACCTTAAAAACTCCACCACTACACCCAGAGACTGACTTAATCTTTACACCCCTCTGAAGAGCCAAATTTTCAAAACCTTTGTTAGCCACTCTTCAGCGGTTCCCTTTAGTTACCCGAGAGGAGCCCCCTGAGACGACGCCGTTGATTATAAAATTTTGTTAAATCAGTCTATATTATGTATGTTTTATTCAAAGAACTTTACCGATATAAGAAAACACGGCGTCCACAAGGCCTTTTCGTTGTATCATTTTTTCAGATATTCTTAACTTAGATTTAATTATTTTGGGTTCACCTGTTGTATGTGACCTTTTTTTTTAATATTAAGTTTGTTCGTTTCAAACTGTGTTTCTTTTTTTAAATAATTTTTTTTTATCTTTACCTTTTTACCGAATTATTTTGTCCGCTTCCTTTAATTTAATTAAATGCCTTTGTAAATTCACCTCTTATTTTATTTTGATCTTTGTTAAAAGTTATGTGAAGATTTCTGTAGTGCTGTCAAGAATCGGAAATTTTGAAGCTTCTCGATTCTGAAAAGAATCGATTCCACATGAATCGGTTGTGGATTCTAGAATCGGATTTCGATTCTCAATTCTAGAATCGGATTTCGATTCTCGATTCTAGAATCAAAAATCGTTTTTCGGTTATAGAATCGAGAATAGTTTCCCAATTGTAAAATCAAGAATCGTTTGTCTTCTCTTAAAACAAGAATGGTTTGCGATTCCAGGATTGAAAATAGTTTCCAAATTCACATCTTTAGAATTGAAAAATAAATTGATAGAAGCGAGATTAGTCTTCCAATTTATGAAAGTCTTCGAACGTATAATCAGTATTTATTTTACGATTTTAGAATCTTCTAATATAAATATATGTATTACATGTTTGGTAGTAGCATCTGAAACGTATAGTCAACGCTTTTTAATTTATTTTTTATTTATGTTCGTGACAAATACAAAATTGGTTAAGCTGTTTTGATGAATCGGATTTCGATTCTCAATTCTAGAATCGGATTTCGATTCTCGATTCTAGAATCGAATTTCGAATCTAAAATCGGTTTAAACGACGCAGCAGCACCGATTCTTTGGAATCGTTTGACAGCGCTAGATTCCTGTAAGGACAGCTGAGAGTGATTGTTGCAGCCCTTTGTTTATGGGGCTAGTAAATTGACACTTTTATTAGGAAGAATTGCGTGAAAAGGTAAGTTCCATCATGCACAACCTTCGGATTGGCCGTTCAAACTAACGCCAAGCTTGAGCAGTGCCGCATCTAGTGATATTCCCGTTGGCGCCCTCATTTATTACGACTTTATCTCGAATTTGATCAGGTTTTAGCATGTTGTATTTTACAGAAAGAACCCTCCTCATCCTCTGATATACGCTAGGGCATGCCGTCGTGTATGTGTCACAATTCTGTTTAAGCCCGTGGCAAACTTTATAAACAATTTTAGAGGCATTTTCAGAAAATATATAGAAAATTTTCAACCGTATTATTTATACAATTGCCTTATTCCAACAAATTTTTGTTCATAATATCATAATATCATTCTATCGTGTAAAAGCTATTAAAATATTTAAGGTGTATATAAGGGGCGTTAATGGTTTATTATAATTGAAATTTTCAGAATCTCTTACATGATATCATAGACAAGATCGGTTGTTAAGCAATTAACAATTTGTCAGGTCTTGACGCCTCTATAATATTAAAAACTGTAATGAACCGTTTTAGAACCCCCATGTAAACATGTGTTTTGAATATTTGATTACTTTCCTTGAATAACTTTCCACAGTACATTTCTAATGAGTAAGGGCTTTTACATAATTTAATATCAGCCAATGATCAGCAGTTTTCGAGATACGGAGCGTTACGCACACGCAGATACACACGCGTGCACGCATATACACACGTACAAACTGATTGATATTTTGTAGAAACTATATTTTGTGTTTCTAGAGGTCCAGCTTGGATATTTCCCCTAAAAGCTCAATACGGCAAATTTTCGCGAGCACACTACAGTCCCATACGAGGTTCATTGAAGAGTAACGTTGTGTAACGTGTGATTTCTTGCTCCTGGTTGATTGGTATTTAAATTTTCAATACAGCATTTTGGATTGCATATTTAACCTTTTGACTAATTCAGAATTGGCCTTATGGAAGTTTCGTGTCATCTACTCGTGTATTTCCGGTTCAGAAAATGGTGAATTTTGGGTTTTCCGTTTGACATAGAACTGTAAGAGTTCTCAAAGAAGGTGCACGTGTTTTGAGTTAATTTGGAAGTCGATTTAAGACTTGGGAAGTTTTCCGATTTGAATTTTCAAGACATATTTGGGAAGTACTTAGGCATCGATAGTGTGATGTGAGTTCCCGGGGAGTTGATCCCAATATGTGTGCAAATATTTTGAGAAAGTTCTTTCGCCAGTTAACATCTTTTGGTAAGCATAGAAATGCCAATTTCTCTTGTTTCACTTCTAAGACTATTGAGATTATTTAGGGGAATAGGCTGGAGTTAGAATTGACAGAAATTACCAGTCAGTTGTGAAAAATCAAAGAGATCCTGTGGGTTCCAGACGAGTGGATTTATCTGCCGTGCAGCGAACGCATACAACAGGTGTGGATCGAGATAGCTAGATCGCAGGTGTGTCAGTTCCTTTCATATTCAATTGTTACATATAATTTCGAGGATACGAGGGGTTCCGGAAAATTATAGTGAATAGTATGGAATCGTAGTAAATCTTGAAATTATATACATAACTTAACAACAAGACTAAGTACACTTTAATTAGTGAGAGTTTAAATTCAATTGATTTTGCAATTTGTTAATATTGGTGATATTTTATCGAAATTCGGTTAATAATTGTTAAATGGTCAAGAGTATAATAAATTTTCTTTTATTGATTAAAATTCAAATAGCAAGGGGGAATAGTGGGGAAGTTTTAAATCTTGATTGATAGTGCGCCGATACTAATACCATTATATTGGTATTTTTACATCTGGGTATTTGGTTCGCGAGGCCTCGAAAAACTTAAAAATACTTAGCGGGGTTGCTCGCGAATATCATTATGGTTGGAAGCGGAATAAATGCTTCGTAGTCTAGTAATATTTTCGCATTATTGCGTTCCCTATATATTCAAGAATTTTGTTTTATTAATTTGTTTAACGGAAGGTACTGTTAGCTGTGATTGATTAATTCCTGTTACATCTTTATATATCTCTATTGAATACCTACATTAATTTCATGTGACAATGTGTCAAAAAGGTTTATTTGCGTGATTCTTTATATAAATTGAAATTTTGTAATTTATTGTTGTGTTTTATTGTGTCTTGGGTTAAAATAATTTACTTTGGTGACCAATTGAGCAATTACCGAAGCAAGGTAGGTCAGAACTCCAGGAAGGTTCCTGTTTACCTCGTGTTATTTTCAAGGACGAAAGATATTTTAAACAGGTGGCGCCTAGTCTTATTATACCTCCCCTTCTGCGACTGTAGCTGATCGACCCTTGTCCTTGATAACTGGGCCTTGCATCGTAAATGGTAGTTTCGGTTGTATTGCTTCTATTTAGTATAACAGACTTTGTCGCCGTCTATTCGACTAGGCGTTACAGTTGGTTGTAGCCCACAGATTCAACTATCTCCATTTGTTTTTCTTAACCTAAACCTAAAATATGAGCAGCTATTATTCATAAAATATAATATAATATCCAAAGGAATTTTACAGTAGGTAGAGTTGTTAATTCTCGTTCATTTCTCTGAGTCTATTTTCGGAACCCAAACCGTTTTGTTACAAAATATGATCTCGATTTGTAGCACACCATTTTCCTAAATATTATTTAAGTAGTCGCTTTTCACCTTTGTAAAACAAGTTGAAAATTTATATTTAAATTAAGCAAAATGTTTTCCTAACTCCTTATTCGGGAATTGAGACCTTCTAACACTTCTATGATTATAATTAAGCACTGATTTTGTCAGAAACCGGCTGTTTTACTTTAAGAACTCGTGAAAATATTTCTGAGAACATTTCCTAGAGCTGCTTTAGTTTAAGTTTTGAAAATACTTAAATTATTTAGTTCCCAGTTAATTTTATGCACTTTTATTAAAGCTCGTTGCACTTAACTATTATTATGGTAATGTTCCCAATCTCGGAATTAGTTTAATAAACTACTATTTGCGTTAGTTAGTTTTTTTACACCATTTTTTGTTCTCAAAACATCAATTTGCATATTTAAAGAAGCTCTTTGCCTGAAGCCGTGTTTCATTTTCAACACATGTAATTGGTTTGCTCGTAGAGTTGCATTAATGCATAATGCAGCAGTGGAAAACGGCTTTTTCATTTAAATTGCATTTCCCTAGTTTCTAATAACATTAAACGAAAATTCGGTGTAGCCGTAACGTTAATTTCATGCAAAATGTCCCAACCAGTTATTTCTAAATTATATCATAATTACTAATCCCTGCACTACGTACTTCTGGATTAGCAACGTTTCGAACTACTGCCAGATGAGTTTTCATTGATTTTTAGCGTTAATAGCTTTTCCGATACAATATCCCATGCCATTGTTTCTTTTAAGTATGTTTTGTAAGTAATTAAACTAATTTATTACCAGCGCTGGAAACTTTGTTGCAAGAACTAAAGTTTCGTGTAGAGGTTTACTGACGTATACTTTTTTAAACGCGAAAGTACGTGGACTGAATAGAGTTTTTGCCACCGTAACTCCATTATGATGCAGCTCTATCACTTCGGGTTAGCGCTGTCCATCTTATCTCAGGTTCCCAGCAGATTCCACTCTCCCATTTTATTTCCTGGATTCGCGACGCATCGCGAAATAGAATATTTCCAAGCGGCTCCAGAATAGTGTAAATCACAGCGCAAAAATATTATGGAGCACCATAGTTAAATTCGGAACAAATCGTCTTACGCAGACTAATTTTTCTCTTCCTTCCGAAAGCAGCTGTGATTGTGTCATTAATAATAAATGTTTGCGGTAGTTTTAAATTTATTAGTTCATTTCCGAGAGTTTTGTGCCTTCCCACTGTTTAAAATACGGCTGTTTTTCGAAGCAATTACGCTAACTGGATTTATTTCCTTATGAACTGCTTTAAGCAATTTTACCGAGAAATCCAACGGGCCTTGTCATCACACAATGGACTTTCTCGAATATGAAATTCATTTAACAAACAATATTAGTTTCTTCCCTCGGGGGAGCTTGTAACCCCTAGAGGGCGCGTCCCTAGGTGGCGGATCGGGGAAAGCCCAACAGATATGGTGGGTAGGAGGGAAATAAAATACCTCCCGCGGACCAACAGGCACTGTAGCGTCTGACTCAGAGTGAGCGGCTACAAACAGCGGCGGTTCCCCAGGTTAGGGGCGGCTGAAATACACTCACCAAGACGTCCGGCCAACGTGGTGTTTTATGGCCATTATCCTTAAATATGCAAACACGACGAAATACACGGCCCCTAGTCCCCAGCAGTCCGAGTATCCCTAACCAAGGCAGCGGTCAGATCAGATCTCGGACAGGGGGTGCTAAGAATCCCTGGGATAAATCAGGCTGCCAGATGTATGTAGCTACTTACAACGCGAGGTCCATAGGAAGTGAAGAGAGATTAGTTGAATTAGAACATGAACTACGTGCCATAAAGTGGGATGTACTCGGCATTTCAGAAGTCAGAAGGAAAGGTGAAGACTGTCTAAAACTACCTTCCGGAAACATACTGTTCTATAAGGGCAAAGAAGACGACAGCACCGGAGGGGTAGGAATACTCATACATAAACGATTAGAGCCTCATATTAGAATTCTTAAAACAATATCAAACCGGGTAATATACGTAATAATACAAATAAACAAGAAACGCACTATGAAAATAGTGCAAGCGTATGCTCCGACAAGTAAGTACGAAGACGAACAAGTTGAATTATTCTACGAAGAAATATCCCAAAGTATAGCAGAACATAAATCAGACTATACCTTGATAATAGGTGACTTTAATGCTAAAATAGGAAAAAAGGAAGATATGACAGAACAATACATGGGTAAATACGGAATAGGACAAAGAAATCGCAGAGGAGATATGCTAATGAACTTCATGGAGAAAGGAAGTCTGTACAATATAAATACGTTCTTTCAGAAAAAAGAAAAGCGGAAATGGACTTGGATAAGCCCGGACGGTAAAACAAAGAATGAAATAGACTTTGTATTAACGAAACAAAAGCATATTATCGAAGATGTACAGGTTTTGAACCAGTTCACGACCGGCAGCGATCACAGAATAGTAAGAGCCAAAATAAAAACAAATGAAAAACTAGAGAGGAAAAAACGTCTCGGACAAATAAATACACGTCTCACTAGTCAAATATTGGAGAACAAAGGAGAAGAATACAAACAACTATTAGAAATAAACTTCTCGAATAACATACAAGGAAAAGAAGACACCATCAACGAAATCAACGACACAATCGTCAGTACTATAAAGAAGACAATA
>JABXWE010067701.1:0-10947 GCA_014611495.1 Limonius californicus | reverse complement strand
AAATTAATATTAAATATATAAGTAATATAAATAAATTATTATTATTTAAAATTAAAATACAGATGAGTAACAAGTTATAACACCGAGTCTCGCGCCTTAGTGTCCCGCGCCCTAACGGTCCGCGCCCTAATGTCCACGCGCCCTAGTGTCTCGGCGCCCTAACGGCCCGCGCCCTAGTGTCTTCGCGCCCTTGTGGCTGGTGCCCTAACGGCGGCGCCCTAACGGCCGCGCCCTAGCGGCCGCGCCCAAATGTCCTAGACCGATTGAAGATAGATAACTTCGGCGATATCGTACTCGTCTAAATAAATTCAAACAACTTAGAAATAAAACAATAGGATTTGGATTTTCCATGCTTACAAAAAGATGTAAAACTGGCGAAACATATTAGCAAAAAAATCAGGGTAACTCTCTGGAATTCGGTATCCTAAAATTCCTCAATTGTGGTCTTGAAAATTAAACGACTTCACAAATAATCCAAGAACACGTGCACCGTCCATGAGAACTCGGAAATAATAATGCCACACGGCTATATCAAATCGCCATTTCCTAAACCGGAAATATACGAATAGATGAAACGAAATTCAAACAAGGCCAAAATTGAATTAACCAAAAGCATAAAGTATGGAATCCCAAAATACTACCTAGAAAATTAAATATAAAACAAATAGGCGTAAGGAATCGCACCTTACACCCAATTCGTAACTTCATTCCATATTTTATTTTAATGAAATCAATAAAGCAATGAAATAAAGCATGTCATCAGACATCGAATAGTTACCAACGAATGAGGAGTGGCAAATTCTGTTCAAATCAAGCCAAAACTTTCTTTGACGGACCGTTTTTCGATTGCCTTGAAAAGAATTGGAAGGTACTCGGTCATGTTTGATAACGGTGTACACATTACACAAACGTCATCGAGTATCTGAGCATATGTGCCTTTGGTTGCGTTTGATGTTGAGAGTGTTTAAGAAAGTTGGAGTGAGGGAGTTACTTTTTAGCTCCGGGGTTGTTTTGTTGTACGATAATGCAAGACCGCATGCAGCCGACACCTGTAGAAATGCAAATGGAAACTTTTCGAGCAACCTTCGTATATCCCAGCCTACCATCTTTTTTTTCATTTGAAGATATTTTTGGCAGATCAACGTTTTAACACAGACAGCGAAATTAGAACAGGGCTACAAGATTAGTTCAAGGACGAGAATACTATAACAGCGGCGTAGAAGAACTTGTGCCACGTTACAACAAATGATTGATTTTACAAGGCCATTATGTTGAAAGGTAGGCTAGGCTGTACCCTAATTAATAAACATCGGAACTTACTTTGTGGGTATGCCTGGTATAATACTGCTACGGAGTTATAACTATTTAAAATGTTATTCTGAAAGTTTTCTGGAGATTTCGAGGGTGAACTTGACATGCTGTGTTGGCAGCTTTATTTCCTGTCGCATTACAAACAAACAGCCTGCGGATATATTTTAGGAGTTAAAAATAACTGAATATAACTTCTTACCTCCTACACGTACATATATCCAGTAGAGCAGGCGGCATTTATTTCCTACCACGCTGTCTGGACTTGTACATAGCACTGTCCATTATTTTATAATTACGTGCTAACAATGAGGAAACTCTTGCTTTTAGTAAACACTGAGAGTGCAGGAGAGAAACAAATTTAAATATTCAAATTATATTTCGTGGTTGTGGAAGATATGCAGGGGGAAAGCGAGACGCGCCAGAAAATAAAAGCAATGTACATTTGCAATTTATATTAAGCCGAGAAAGCTGACAATGTAACTTTGGGATTGTGGTTTCGCGCGGTTTTCTTTTGTTTTTCCCATTTTCCCTGCAGCTGCATAATTAGAAATCGATTCCACTGTACATAGAAATAGTAGTTAATTGTCCCGATTTTTGGGAATTATATCCCCATAACGGATATGAAAATTATGTATATTTTAATATCCAGTTGCAGAAATTGTCATCTTAGATTGAAATATATAAGTTAATTAAGGTATTTTTAAATAAGCAGAATTATATGCTGGTGGCATATAAATACTGATAGTAAATATACTTACTACTTACTTCTTGGATTAATAGCCCTTGAAGGACCAAAGCCTTCCGAAGGGTTGCAGAGCCTATGTTTTACAGAGACGGTAGATAGACGCGTCCCTAACCTTCTTGAATGAACGAAGGTGTCAATATGAATCGGCTTCAGTCGTGCTATCATGGCCACTTCCTCCGATTTTTAGATTTTTTCTTCCAATTTTCAATCTCGAGTTTTCTCAGATCTCTTTCGACATTATTTAACCATCTCAATCTTCATCTGCCTTTAGACTCCTTTGCCTCTGGCTTCTTGACCTTTACACATCTTTTGTCGTAAGTGTTGCCCTGTCCAACTTATTCTTTTACCTATGATTTCTCCTATAATATTCCTCTTAATTAAGGATTCGTTCTTATTTTCCATCTTCCAAACTCGTTTACCGTCCTACAGATTTTCTTAGGGGTTTTCCTTTTCTAGGTTTTTAGTACTTTTTCTTCGTGTTTTTAAATCACTGACTTATGGACAACGATTTCGATTATAATAGATTTTGCCGTGCGCAGAAACACTTCTTGCCTGATATTAATCTTTAGTTCCTATCTTTCACAGTTTCATTTGTGTATGTATTCACCAATCCTAAATATTAGAAACTATCCACGCTGTCAGTACACTGACGGTTAGTAGTTAGCTCAGTGCTGTCCCTATGCTTCTTCTGATCTCTTGTTGTCACATATTGAGTTTTTGATACATTTACTCTTAGTCTTTGTGCAGTTGTAGCCGGAGACTCCCCAGCGTTATTTGATATTCAAATTGAATATTCTTCCAATTATATAATTATGATAGCCATTACTGACAGCGCAGTGCCAACAACTATCCCTCGAATTTAATTAACAAAAAATCACTAAAATTCCAATCATAATGGTTAGAAAAATACGCTTGTCTGGCATATTCAAAGAAAGAAGATATTGTAAAGTTTGTTTTATCGTTGGTCGTGGAGGGCTTGAAAATGGTTTGCCATGAAAAGCCAGCATTCTTGATGAAAATAGGTTCAAGCGATGGAAAAACGCTTCAGAAAAATTTGGTTTGCATATTAAATCTCAATTTCACCGTGAATGTACGGTCTTTACAGAGAACTTCCTTGTTCCTTCATATATTCTGGAAGGTGTTACTACACAATTAAGCAGGCATCGTCAGAGAGAACGAGTAGAAAATCGAGTTGCGAAACAATATTATTCTGTCGTAAGCAGGAGCTTTCATTGCGTGATGATGATAGCGGTCCTTTCACTTTAGAAAAACCAACAAAAAAGATGGTAAGTTTCGCGCATTGCTGCAATTTAGGGTTAACAGCGGTGATGAAGATCTTTTTTTTACCTCGCGGCCGTTTGAGCGCATTTCACTGTGACCTCGACTGACAGCGCTTGTTCGCACTGCCCCATCGAGGTCCCTGGTGATGAAGACCCGGCAAGATATATTTTTCCCCGAGATCCAAAATGAAATTATAGAAATAAGTATTCAAGAAGCATTGGCCAAAACTATTAATAAAGCTTCTAGCTTTTCAATTGTGGCAGATGAGACTCAAACATTAAAAGACGCCATCCAGGCGCATGTCTCAGATATGAAAAAAGGGAAGTTGCTTGATCTTTGCAATACAAAATTCATAGAGGGTCACGAAAGTTTACTAAACTTTGCTGAATTACTCACCTATATGTATCAGTCTTGAGCAAATCACCTCGCCAAAGTTCGGCAACAGCCTCGACATTTTTAGCTGCGATAGAGAATACCACATTCCTTATTTCTCTGTTGGTATGTGAGAAGATATTTAGCATTACACTTCCTCTTTCACAGTACCTTCAGTTTCAGAGCATGACTTGTCGTCATCCTTCAGTCAGCTTTAGAACTCAGTAGAGATATTTTTGGCACTGATATGCGAACTCCTCGAATAAATAAGTGACACACAGACAGCATACCCCGACACAGAATCTACCGAAGAATATTATAGAGCAACAATCTTTATTCCTTGTCTAGATCAAATTATTAAAATTTTGGTGGAGAGATTCATGCGATACGAAGATGTTTTCAATGACTTTCAGATTCTCCTACCTGGATGTGCTTCTCCGGAAAAAGATCATTGTTACAGGATTTGCCCGAATACTTTAAAGATAAGTGTTCCACTACTGTAATTGAACGAGAATACTCCATTTGGATTGGAATTATAGCCGCAATTGAAGAAGGCGCAGAAGTATTGAAGATCTTGGAGAAATGTCAGAGGTCTTTTCTTCCAAATATTCACCATTTTCAACACAGTTGGAAGTTGCAGTTACACTTTACAACTTATAAGAAATGTGTAAGTAACCTAAATTCTAAATCATGCATATTTGTCACAAACTTTGTATACTTATGTATATACACTTATAAAAAATGAACCGACCCCTTCCGAATCAAAATTCTGACTACGTCACTAAGCCTCTTCAAAGTATTTGTACATGTCTAGTCAATCCTTCTCAGTTCTACTGATCAGATCGATATCATCTGCACATTCTAGGATCTGGTACTTAAGTTGAAAATTGTACCTCCTGTATTAATTGATATTACTTTTTCTAGTGCGAAATTAAACAGTGTCGTGGAGAAAGCTTTTCCTTGTCGTAATCCTCCTTGCACAGTAAATTCTTCGGAAAAGCAATACTCTTACTTTAGCTGTAGTTTCTGACAGGCACCTTTTGATTAGTTTAATCAACTTTGTCGTAACTTGTAACTCCTGTAATGCTTTGAATAATTCCGTTCTTATTATTGAGTTATACGCCTATTTGAAATTAAAAAACAGATGGTGTAAGTTTATAGGAGTATTACATTTGTAGAATTTTTCTGGGGTTTGTATTATTATGAATATATTTCTTCTTCTTATTCTGTGTATAGACCAATGGCATGTACCTACAATATAGTAAGTTCAGTGAGCCTTTTTTATACATATACTAGTCAGTCTTTAATCTAGCTTTATTTCTTAAAGTAAATATATTTGCATATAATATTTTCCTTTCTTTAATTGTACATTTTCTTGTTAAATTCTTATCAAGTCAATTGATTTTAATTAATATACCAAGGTTTAACTGTAATACAGTTTTTAAGATAAAGACTGCTAATAAAGAGGGTCTCCTTCACAAAATATCATTTCCAGCAAAAATAAGTATTGATTCTATAAAGGAAACAACAAAGTCTTCTAATTCAAAATTTTCATTTTGTCTATCCATATACATAATTTAATGATGTTATTGAAGTCATCTCTTCGGGCTTAAATGGTGTCGTCGTAGAATTGGTTGGTGCTGACGTTTCGCTAACCTTACCAGGTAGTATTATCAAAGCGTAATGGTGTTATTATTAAAACTAATCAAAATATTAAGCAAGGGAGTAACATTTGAAATATGTCCCCTCTATAATCATCATCTTCAACAGCGTTTTCGTCATACTGCGAGGCACCTATCTCTTGTCTGCCACGGAATGTTCCTCAACGCTGACATGGAAGCACGGGGGATCTACTAACCGGTTAACATAGGATTCGAACGGCAACACTTTCAGACACTGTTTTTGGTATTAAGATCCCACGGTTGCTAACCGTTTTGGGAAATTCTATCTGGTGGGTTACAGCGCAGGATTTTTATATGCTGCCTGGTAGTACTAGGGAGTTGAACCCAAGCCGTTATCGATGTTTTGCCGAGAGAGTGAGCTCTGTGACAACTAAGCTACTATTGCACCTACATTTTATAGAGTGATTGGGATAACTGTGGACACTTTCATTATTTTTTATAGTTGACCAGGTACATCTATTTGAGACTAGAGTCCTATGGTACAGCCAATGACATACCTAATAGCAGAGTCATACAGTTGTTTTTGGGTACATTATTAAGTAGGTAAAGAATCATCATGCTAGGTATTTAACTTGACAATTACAGCTGTATCGTGTTCATTTTCTATTACTTGCTTAAATAAAGGTATTTTCCCTGTGTTTTTTCGTTTTCCCGCCATACTTTGAATTTAAATGAATTGTTCAGCCTGAACTCGGGGGGTCCACAGTTACCTCGCCTATTTTGACATTTCGGTTAACTGTGGACTGCTGTTTGTGCCAACTGTGTAGCTGAGTATATTTTCTTTGGTTTGTTGGGTAAACTCAGTGAATGCATTGAATTAGTGTGTTGTTGGGTTATTACAAGATATGCAAGGGCGTATCCAGGGATTAGCAAGGGAGGGGCAGCTGCTTCCTTTCCAAGGTGGAAAGAATTTAAAATAAAACAGAAAAAATATAAACAACAAGAAATAAGGCATATCAAATGCATGCAGCGGCGTGCAGATTTTCATTTGTTGTGTCAGTAGCATTAATTGCGAAATATTTCTCTATACTGGAATCCGTAGCAAATACCCTTCAATTGAAGGCACTCGACATAGTTAAAGCTAACCAGCACATTCAAACTATTCTCGTCATGCTAAGAGAGCATCGGGAAGATGCGGAGAACGTCACAGCTGACGTTCAGAAAGAAGCAGGCGACATTGCAAAGCATTTGAATGTTGATATAACCACCACTCGCATTGCTGCCCGACAAATGCATAGAAGGAACCCTCCAGCCGGAAATCCATCCGAATTTTGGAGAAGGTCGCTAATAATTCCTTAATTGGATTTCATCATATCATCTTTAGAAGTCAAATTTTCTGCAGCCAAATTGCCTGCACTTTCATTAACACATTTCCATCCGAGTAACATGAGAGATGTTTCATTGGAGGAATGGAATGAAAGCACTGCATCTTGTGCAACTTTTTACCATTTGGAAGGCATCGAAGGAAACATGGAATTGTGGTTCAAAATGTGGAATGAGGTAAAAGAAGCGCCAGTGATTGATTCGATGCATGAGCATGGAATGCGGAGCCAACCTGGAGAGGAGGTGTGCAGTCTGTATACTTGTGTAGTAACAGTCCAGGGGCGTTTTGGCATGCCTAACATCTGTGAAAAGGTTGGTGCAGTTTTAAAAAAGAACTAATTTCGGTGACAGTAAAGCTAGTAAAAATTTGTGCGTGTTGTTGTTTTTTTTTTGTCGAACGTTTTATCTCAATTTTTTTTATACGAAACGAGGCCGCGAGTGGAGCCCTGAGGTTAACAGTTTTGTGTTTGAGCTGGTCGGCATAAGTTTTTTTTAGCATGACTTTTTAAACCACAGCCATTTTTGACACCGCCAACGTGGGGCGAAAATTATTATTACTGCGAAAGGAATAAACATAGCAATATATATATATATATATACATATACATGCTCTAAGTCTTTGAGTCTTTGATGCGCCAACAATGTAATCAAATAAGCGTTTATTTCTATCATAAGGGACGACCACCATTAAGGGCATCCTAAAATTTGACCTGGCAATTTAACATCAAATGTAACTCGTGGCATAGGCAAAGCATTATATACAATTCCCTGTCCGTTCCGGTAGAGCAATCTACTGAAAGCAGAAAAAGCTAACTACAGCCAATGTAAAAGGCAATACGTTTAGTGTACAATTAAAGAAATCTTGGCATTGTTCTGATTTTCAGAAAATTAGATAAATCTTAAAGTTGGTGGGTACGCATTATGTTCTTAAAAGGTGATAGTTTATAATAAGGTAAAAAATTCACTATCTTAAGTCCACCTATATCACAAATAAAAAATAATTTAGGAAAAATTTTTATTACCAAATTTGTTTGGATAATTGTTTCACTTTATTACAATCTACAGAATTTATTTTTTAAAGTAATCTTCATTAACATCTACACATTTATTCCACCTTTGCATCAAAACATGACATCTTACAAAATAAAAACCTTCTCCCTGCTGTATAAACCTATTTAGGACACTTTTTCTTAATGAAATCCTTAAAATCGTTTGCCTCAAAGATGACTTTTAACCGGTCCAAAGAAATGAAAATCCGTGCGAGCCAAGTCTGGACTATCAGCAGGAAGCAATAGAGTTTTTCAGCCCAATTTGTTGAAAAAATCCTTGATAATCTTTACCGTGACTGGTCTGGCATTGTCTTGTTGAAGGATTACTCGTTTTGATAACAATCCCCTCCGTTTTTGTTTCTAATTGCTTGAAGAACTTTATCAAGGATGTTACAATAATATCCATTGTTTATTGCCTGACCAGGTAGTCGACATAAATAATACCTCTGCAGTCTCATAATACGGACACCATAATTTTGCCAACGGACGGCACTAATTTTCTCGGCGGAGACCAATCTGAATGTTTCCATTGCATGCTTTACCTCTTCGACTCAGATGTATGGGAATGAGCCCACATTTCATCGAATGCTACAATACGTTCCAAAAAAGCCTGTCCTCAGAAAGTTGATATGGCACGCATCGAGACGACACTTTTTTAAAGTTGAGGTGTTTTTGGATGATTTTATCTACTGACCCAGTACTTACATTAGCTATTTACACTACTTCCGAAACAGTAATTCGCAAATCATCAACACGTTGAATAACAGTAGGCACGAATTTTGTTGCATTGGAAACTCCTCTACCGGGATCATCACTTACACTTTTGCAGTCATTTTTGAACAGAGCAACCCAAACACTGTTGAAGTGTACGTTGACGAAATTGTTTACTATGTCTGCGTATAATTTCAGCAAGCGAAAATATGGCTTTCTGCCAAGTAGATTGTCGTCAACAGCGGGTTTAATAAACTAATTTGTGTGTATTTTAAGTATTTTAAAAAATGGACAAAATTGAACATCGTGCCATGATAAAGTTTCTTTTTAAAAAAGGTTCAACACCTACGGAAATTTTTAACGAGATGAAAAGTGTGTTAGGTGGTACTGCACCTTCATTTACAACAGTAAAAAAATGGGCTGCAGAATTTAAACGTGGTCGTACAAGCTTAGAAGATGACCCCCGCAGCGGACGACCAAAAACTGCGACGACACGGGAAACCATCAATAAAGTGTACGGTATTGTTTTGAAGGGCCGCCGATTAAAGGTGGCTGAAATTACTACTGCTATGAGCATTTTAAATGAACGCGCATTTCATATTTTAACCGAAGAATTAGGTGAAATTGAGAAAACTGTCTGCAAGATGGGTGCCGCGTTTCCTAACGATTGATCACAAATGCACTCGAATGCAAATTTCTCAAGAGTGTTTAGAACGTTTCAGGAAGGATACGTCTGATTTTATTCGCAAATTTGTAACAACTGATGAAACTTGGTTCCATCACTTCACCCCCGAAAAAAAAACAGCTGTCAGAACAATGGAAGCACAGAGGTTCTCCACCTCCGAAAAAGGCAAAGTCAATTCTATCGATATGAAAAGTTATGGCTTCTATTTTTGGGGATGCTAAGGGCATATTACTGATTGACTATCTTCCCAAGGGTCAAACGATAACTGGAGAGTACTGTGCTAGTCTTTTAGACTAACTGAACCAAAATATCCGTACCAAAAGACCGGGATTATCAAAGAAAAAAATAATTCTTCATCATGATCATGTGGGTCCGCATACAAGTGTCATTTCTATGGCAAAAATCGCCGAATCGAAGTACGATTTCTTACGCCATCCGCCTTATTCTCCGGATTTAGCTCTGTCAAACTTCCACCTCTTTCTGCAGCTGAAAAGTTTCCTGAGCGGCAAGCGATTTTCGTCAGATGATGAGCTGAAAGCAACAATAGACAGTTATTTTGAAGACCTCGAAGAATCTGACTTTCGGGATGGGATAAAAGCACTAGCTAGAGCATCGCTGGACTAAGCGTATTGAAGTTTAGGGAGGCTATATTGAGAAGTAAAAATAATTACAAACAGTAAAATACAGTCTTTCATTATCAGGCCGCGAACATTTCAAATTACCCTCGTATCACTTATATTTGGAATCAATCCTTAAGGTAATATTTTAGAACACTACTATGGTATATAAAAAGTGAAATAGTTTGCATTGTTTTTCTGCTTTAGTACATTGAAACGAACCAAATATCTAATTTTAGGCTTGATGATGCATTTCGATATATTTTATTACATTTTATAGTGCCTCCATAAAAAGTAGCTTATCATTAAAATGTTCGTAAACATACAGTAATAAAAAAGCTTTCTAAAATTTAGACTTTCTGAAGTTTTGGTTTATGATCCTAAGAACTGCCGCACTTTTAATATGATTAGTATGAAGCAAACAATTCCTATGCTTCAGAACATTATAATAACGCATACACACATATACAGACAGATTATTCATCAACCAAAGTTCTGTATTATTTAGTATGAATATTATTCTTCTATGTTGAGTATATAAACACGCAATATTTCTAGCTTAATTAATTTATTCACCGCATATGATCGAGATACCAATTATAACTCATACCAGTTAATAAGTTTCTTTAATAATATTCGTGATAAATGTATAAAGGTGTAGCTGGTGCATGTATAACAAGATCGACAAGCATGTCGAGAGAACGAGTGCTACATATCTACAGTGTTATTAGTTTATTCGCAGTTGAAATTTTCTCCAAGTATTAATTATAAGAATGTTCATTGAGCGAACATTTTTTATTATTCGGTATAAATATCAAAAGAGATAGCTTCCATATGTATAGTAAGAATGGACATGTATGTTGAGTATGTAAACACCGTATACCTATAGATTGAATAATTTATTAAAATTCCGAATATGATCGAAATACCACTTATATCGGATACAGTTATCGAGTTTCTTTAAATATTCGTGATAAATGTATAAAGGTGTAGCTGGTGCATGTATAACAAGATCGACAAGCATGTCGAGAGAACGAGTGCTACATATCTACAGTGTTATTAGTTTATTCGCAGTTGAAATTTTCTCCAAGTATTAATTATAAGAATTTTCAGTGAACGAACTATTATTCGGTGTAAATGAGACAGCTTCTATATATATATATATATATAT
>JABXWE010067699.1:0-15060 GCA_014611495.1 Limonius californicus | reverse complement strand
AGTCATTTCAAACAAAACCCTTTCAAGAAACAATTGCAACAAAATCTTTCCGCGTTGTGATTATTTGCGGAATAAATTATAATTTTCTGTTACAAATTGTGTATGTGAGAAAATTACGTTCTTGCAAAATGTGCTAAGTAAGCGATTCCAAGACTTTTACAGACATGAAAAACTATTAATTTTATTACAAAAGCCATTCGAGGTTGCTGCTGGTGACAATGTAAGCATGCAATTAGAGTCGATAGATTTGCAATCAAACAATATGGACAAATCAATATTTAAAAGTTTTAAAAATTTGATTGAGTTTTATTCTTTGTTGGCAGAAAATAAATATAGCAACTTCAAAAAGTTTGCAAGGAAACATGATTTTTGTATTCAGCAGCACTTACATCTGTCTGCAAACAATCATTTGCAAGAATAAAATATATTAATTCAAAAATCCACTAAAGACTATGTTTCAAATTTCACAGCAAACACAAGGATAGAGTAATTTAGAAATTACAAAACTAATTACATGCAATAGTTCTCATTAGCGCTATTTTATATTTGCAAATGATGATTGCTAGTGATTGAACACCTGTTTGTTTAATTTAGTCAGAAAAAATATTTTATTTGTTGAGTAGGTTTGTTGAGTTTATTTGATTATTAAGAAAAATCTATTTTGTTTTATTATACTTTAGTTATTATTCTTATTATACATATTCAGGGCGATTCTAAATATGTGTGAACCACTTACAGCTGAGATTACCCCTAAATCACTAGTAATTTTTTTAAGTTGATGCACTAAAATGAAAATAGCTTTCTTGTTTCTTCTCCGATTATAATAACCATCATTGTCTTGCAAACCTAACAGTTCAAGGTTAATTTCCAGTCGAGAATAACGTACAATTGAGTGTGAAAAGTGGATGAAATTTTACCCAGAAGTGAAAAGCTAGTTAGAAAATGTGTATACCTATCTAACACAGTTTCAAATAGAAATACTCCTAAAAATTTAAATACATACACCTAATTTCCAAATTTTTAACCACATTTTTCAGTTCTGGATCGCATTCCACTTTTCACACTCAATTGGATATTAAGCTTGGACTGTTAACTTTCCAAAACGACAAGCTTTATCACATGGGACAAGAAACAAAAGAGTTATTTACATTTTCGTGAATTAAATAAACTTTGGAAAACCCCCTTACTGCCACAACATTTAGAACCCCTAAATACATATTTCGGCAACTAAGCTGCAATCTTCAGTAGGACCCTGAACTAACTAAAGTCATTTGGCTGGGGAATACCTCTGGAGATAAATCCTTTGCCAAGTCAACAATTGAAGCCCAAAAGTCATTGGATCATACCACCATATGGAAGCTGAATTAAAAAAAAGTGGTTCAGGGGTTAAATAACCTCAGCTGTACGTGGTTAAAGTTTTTCATCCTGTATAGGTATTCCATGTAAAACAAATGCATTTTTTAATTGGGCCTACTTGGAATTTTCAGTGGCCCTTCTCTGAAAAAGTTCAATGATCCCTAGTCTATGGAAAATCTAGAACACCTTAAGTGTGTCCCGTTTTTTTAATTATTATAGTGTTTAGACTATAAAAATGTGACCTGTAACAACAAATTAGCAATTGAAACATTGATAAGACTACTTTGTTACCATTTTATATTAAATTTTGGTTTAGTTAAGTTTCATCATGCTACCATTAGGCCAAGTAGTACATTCATTGCTTCTTTCTTTACTTCTTTGAAATTCACATTTATATTTTAAAAATAATAATGATAATCACAATTTCAACAATATTTATTTCAGCTTTATACCTATTTCGACATTTTACATGTCAGTTCTAAAAACAAACTCGAATACTCTTTAGAAAACCTACACAAGCAGATATCAGAATACCATAGGACTCATGTCACCATCAAACACATAAATCAGCAACCTATAGGTCATTGATACATAGAGCTTTAACAGTTCCCCTAATTAACAATAACAAAGAGATTTTGATTGTTAAACAAATTGCATACAGTATTGGCTACAACACTGAACTGATTGACACACTAATCAAAAAAGAAGATTATTAATTAGCAATTCAAAGAATATATTCTAAAGACCATTCTGAAAATGTTAAATATATTTCAATTCCATATTTTGGTGTTATATCGGAGAAAATTGTTAAAATTTAAATCAAAACAAGTGCATTTAGGGTAATTTATAAAACAACAGAAAAAAAAAACACTTTCAACACCTTAATCAATGCAAAAGATAGCACTAACGATTTGTTAAAATAAGGTATTTACAAATTAAACTGTCCACAGTGTAATTATGTATACATAGGTCAAACAATTAGAAATTTTGATACCAGATACAAAGAAAAGCTCATACACATACAAACACCCAGAAAAATCCAACTAAGCTAAACACTTATTAGAACACAATCATGCATTGACATCAAATAATATAATAACATTTTTACACTTCTGCGATGATAAACGTAAATTGGATATACTTTTAAATTCACAAACACACTTTAAAAAATACACCTATAATGAGTGAGCATATTGAGCTCATAAATTCCCCGCTATTGGAAGTTTTGGAATAGAAGACCACAGTCAAGTTTGAAATCAAGATCCAGAGTGCGGTTTCCCGAGCTACAAATGTTTACAATTATTAATAATTACTTTTGAAAATGACATGTAAAATATCGAAAATATCTGGAATAAATAATACTGAAGTTGTGATTATTATTGTTTTTAAAATGTACCAAGTAATAAACACAAAGAAAATGCTTTGTCCTGAATAAACAAATTTATTATCTGTTGGTTTTAATTCCTAAATTAAGTTGCCAATTAAAAACATCCTCCGTAATACCGAGAATTGGCAAATCCAAAAAAGCACAAATCTATTTTTTACATAGGAATTATATACTCACAAGAAGAAATATTCAACGTCACAAAAATCGTAAATTTAATTTAATACTGGACCTTTGGGCCTAGATATGCAAGATCCATTAAATAGATACTCATACCTCAAGAACCTTGTGCAAGAAGATCTACATGCAGACAGTAGATTCATGTAGTGGATCTAAATACTACTCAACATTGGTTGCTGTGTAAGTACCTAACTTTACAGTTATTACTTTTACTTTTACCTGTTATGTGCCAAGGAATATCTAGGTTCATTTTGATAAATAGTTCCCACACGTGTCCAATTAAACTCTTTTAGCAGGGACAACCGCGGCGGGTTAAAGGCATTCTCGGAGGGCACTATACGAAAAAAATTTGGAAAGCTCTCTTTGGTGAACATGGGATGGGTATCTGCGTAAGACAACTGAAAAAATTTAGAATGTTTGCAATATCAGCTCTCATTTTATATATGTTATGTTACCAAAATTACCTGCGTTAGGTGCCAGTGTTTCGATGCCTTTGCTATCGGGTCCGTTACGTGTGTACATGCAGCTCCAAACAGCATAAGTTTGTGTGGGCCGCTGTGCATCATATCGAAGAAGGCTTTCACTCCCACTGCTGCGTTACACTGCAAATTCAAACGGATTTTTCATCTTGCACAGGAAAACTATCGTCTGCACTCTCTTACCATAGTATCGTTCCACCACATGTGGAGTCGGTAATTCCTCAAAATTGTCGAGTGTTCGTTTACATGGTCCAGTGCCAGTTTAACGCTTGGCATCACTCCACGACCTTCAACATTAGTAATGCAATGCAAAATATGAACATAAGCACTAGTGCTACACACCTGTGTTGGAATTCTCTACTCCCCGACCAAAAGGAAAGAATCCGGCAATGTATACGTCATGCCTTCGGCTATCCACGTTGGGTTTTTGTAATTGACAAGTGGTCAAAAACGACGACAGTACAACTATTTCACTGATTAACAGGTAGCGCATTTTCGGTAATTAATTATTTATCGCGTACACTAGTTATTGATTTTTATCTTTTAGATCACAACCGTTGGGTTACTGGGGTTACTTACTCATTAATTTAAAATCGCAGTTTTAACGTATTGTAGTAAATGCTCATTGTTACATGTTATTTAAAAGTTTGTTGAAATACCGGATAGTTTTCTTTTCCATTTAGAAAGGCAAACGAGCGGCAAGTCTATTCCGCAGTATAAAACTAAATTACGTTCATTTCTTTAATACATTCGTGTCGCGGTAAGTCACCATCTCGTCCACGAGTTAACAGACACGATTTCTCGCCACTGTGTAACATTTTTAGTTCGAAATTTACCGGAATCTTGTTAAGGTCCGAGCAACGATAAACGGGGATTATGTGTGTTCACCCAGCTTTATTGATTTTCATGATTTTGGGACGTTTCGTACACGCGTGAAGTGAGCTTTGCACCCTCTGTTCGGGATGCAGTTCAATAACGCCCTTATGTCATACAAAATGCAGCTCCTTTTTGTATTTTGCACGTAGCAACATTTTTTTGGCAGCTGCTTTCTCGGGTTTTTACCAAATGCCGTTGAAATAATTGCTGACCTTAACAGCAACTGTGTATAGTGTGTATGAGAGATGGTCTATATGAAAATATCTACGTAGTAGTGGTTCTCAACCAGTGGCTGCATAAGGGTTTATAAAGTTGAACAATCGTTACTTATGGGGATTGTTTAAGTAACTTTACCACACACCACAATCGCTATTTATTATATCTGTAATAATTCGAAATTTGTATTTATTACTTTTTAAGTTCAAAAATATAAGATGAAGGAGCTTATAATGCCTAAATATAGTGTAAGAACTTCTCCGTGTTGAAAAATCTAAAAAAATGGGACTAGCAATTGTAATTATTAATTATTTTGTATAGAACAATAGAGGCAAAAAAACGTTGTTAAGTAAAATTCTCCATGTTTTTAATATCAAGAAGTAGCTGTTACTATTTGGTCTATTGAAACACGTCAGCGATATTTTAATGTATTTTTAAATGGTTGATAAGTGTAGATTAAATTGAATATACAGGGTGTCCCATAAGTTTAGATAAAACGCCTCGTGGCGTTGTCCAGCAGTGCATACTGAACAACTTTTGCACAAGTTCAACTTGCGGATTTTTAATCCTAAAATATTGTTGAAAAACACGAGATTTATATATGGCATCACGGCAAATCTATGCATGGCTGACACATTTACTGAGTACACTGACATGATTTGAATTCCTAAAGAGGTTGGTGGTAATTGTAGTGGGCTGTATACTGAACGCTGTCCAAATAGAAGACATCCAAACCACACAGTTATTAAGCGAACTAAGCAGCGACTACGAAAGAAAGGAAGTCTTGGTCTAAAAAGAGGTAGTGGTGGTCCTTCATTTATGCCAAGACAGCTCAATATTGAAGAACATGTGTTAGATTTAATTGTATGGGGGCCTACGAGAAGCGTGTATGGTATATCTTGGATTGTAGACATGCCAAAGTCGACAGTACGGTAAATAATTATTCAATTGGTCCTTTTATTCGATCAAATCGTCTTAATGCTAACAATTTTCTACATTTTCTAAATGAATATTTTCAAACACTATTGGAAAATATTCCACTGGTAATTAGACAAAATAAGCGGTACCAACAACATGGTAATTCGGGCCATTATGAAATCATGGTTTGAGATTGGCTTCAAAATAATTTTCCAGATCTGTGAATTGGTCGTGGAGGTGCTATAGCTTGGCCGCCAATATCGCCTGATCTAACGCTATTCGATATTTATTTATGGGGTTATCTGAAGGATTTGATATATCTCGCACCAGTGAAAAATGTAGACGATTTAACAAATCAATCGACCAAGCACATGATACAACGAGTACAAAGTTCAATTCTAGTGAGTGTGAGGTGATGGTCATTTTGAACAGTAGTTTGTGAGGATTAGTTGCAAATTTTCTAACTTCTTCTACTAATTACTCCTTGTTTGCGAAAACCCATTGACGATAAATTAAAAATAAAAAAAAATAAAAAAAGCTATTTAACCTATTTTCACCAATAGTGCTTCTAAGCCATGTTTTAATTCGGCGAAGACAGCTCAATAGACGCTCTATAATACTTGTTGTGCAGGTCTGTGAGAGCAAAATCAGTAGCGCCTTTCTAATGGTTGGAAAAAGCAATTCGCTCTTTTTTAAAACTTCTATGATATCTGGCGCTTCCTCTACCTCATTCCACATTTAGAACCACAATTCCCTCTTTCTCCTTCGATGCCTTTCAAATTGTAAAAAGTTGCACAAGATGAAGTACTTTCATTCCATTCCTCCAATGAAACATCTATCATGTTACTCGGATGAAAATGTGTCACTGAAAATGCAGGCGATTTGTCTGCAGAAAATTTATCTAAATTTTGACGCAAATATTTTAACAAGTTGAGTTTAAACGTGTCTTTTCTTTTTTTCCGAACTCCATTTGCCAACATATACTTCATTAATTGATCATCCTCTACAAGAAACAGTAAAAAATAAATTAAGTACAAATAAGTTCTATGTAAAAAATATATACAGTGAGTTCAAAAAGTAATTACATAAGAGCTGGCCATGGAATAATAAAACAATGTCTAATGCAAGCTTTATATACCAATTGACGTTTAGGCACAGCCTTTCTAGCGCCATCTAACTCAAGCGCCAGTACCTAACCGGCAGTGTTACGTTATGTTAAGTTAAGTTGCATGGTAAATGTAAAAAATCAATTTTTGAAGAAATTAGTTCTATTATTTCAATTTAGACGATAACAGTAACAACTAAAACTACACTATTAAACAAATCATTAAAATTGGAATTTATAATTTTTTTGATTTCACAGGTACAGAAAAATAAACATAAAAAACTAAAGAAGCTGTTCAAAATGACCACCGTTTTCCTACAGACACAAATTTACTCGTCTTTTCATACTATTAACAGCATTTATAAGAATTTGAGGAGTTATATTGGCACACTGTTCCGTAATTCTGTTTTGCAGTTCCTCGATATTGTTAATAGGGGTCTTGTATACATTATACTGCATTTTAAAATTTAAAAGTTAAATAAATGTGCTGCTTAGTATCATTATCAACAAGAAACGGCCATGGATGATTTCTGGGAATTTGTATAACATGTGGAAGATGATAACAATTATTTGCCAATTCCAAGGTAAATTTTTAAATTAACATCTTATTATTATTATGTATAGTTCTGAATTAAATAACAATATAAATAAATATAAATAGTTAATATAACTGGTTTAAACCCACAAAACAGCAATAATGTAATTAACTGCATAATCTCATTTTTTGAAGTTAATTTGTACTATTGTACATGTATTCTTAAGTTTGTTTGTACTCGTAGGGTCATATATAATGAGAGACATGCAAAATCCATTGGAAAGATATACCAATACAGAATTGCTGCAACGGTTTCGATTTTCACGGCAGACCATTGAAACGGTCTTGCTGCCATTGGTTTATCCCAATGGAAATGCTCCTGATGACATGCGAGGATTACCTATACTTTCCATAATTAAACTCTGTACTGCTTTACGGTTTTATGCTGTTGGTAGTTTACAGGTACCTATATAATTTTATTAAATAATTGTAGGAGGAACATTACATTATTATATTTCAGAGACCGTGCGGGGATCTATGTACATAGCGCAAGCCAATCAAGTGCCTGCAGAATTATTAGAGAGGTTTCTGAAATTATTGCTCGGAATCTTGGGCAATATATAAAGTTTCCCGATAATCCACACGACATGACCAAAAACAGAGAATTATTTCATGCAATGGCAGGATTTCCTGGAGAGGTAGGTTGTGTGGATGGTACACACATTGAAATAAAAAATCCAGGAGGGCCTAAGCAGAGGTATATAGAAATAGAAAATCTTGGATGTCGTTGAATGTGCAAGCGGTTGCTGGATCCCGAGCTGAAATTTTGGACATCGTTATCCGTTGGCCAAGGTCGGCACATGATGCTAGGATTTTTAGAAGCAGCTCAGTAGCACTAAAGTTTGAGCAACGGCAATTGGAAAGTATCCTGCTTGGAGATAGTGCCTATGCACAGCTCTCATACTTTTTTACACCCATGGACAACCCCCAGACACAAGCGGAGAAAAAATACAATGTTGCACAGAAAAGTACAAGAAATGTAGTAGAAAGAGCATTCGGCCAATGGAAGCGAAGGTTCCGTTGTCTAAGCAAGTGCTTAAATTATAATTTTCGAGCAGTTACTAGGATAGTAGCAGCTCCAGCTGTATTGCACAATATAGCTGTAAAAGAGCGGGAGCAATTTGTTCCAGATCCACATTTTGTGGAATGAAATGTTCCTGTGCCACCAGCACCTCAACGTGCCACTGGAGCCATAATACGTGCAGCTTTTATTGAACGGCATTTTACACATTAACAATAATTATTATACTATTATTAAATGAATTAGTATTATTTGTAATCCATTATCACCATTTTCTTTAAAATGCATTAGTTAAATAGTAGTAATTTCTTGAACTAATTTCGAAATGACATTAAACAATTTTTTTGTAAAGTAATCATTAATAATGTAGACCATTAAATTTGTGTTAATTAATAGAGCTGACAGTAATAATAAACAAACAGTGATAGTAATAATAATAATCTTTTTTTATTTCAAAAAAATACATCAAATTTTTTCCATTGCAGCTTCTGTTTCAGCTGTTCTTTTGCAATTTCTACTTTGAGACGTTGCTCTTCCAAACGCAGCCGTTGCTCCTTTAACCGCAGCAGGTGGATCTCCTGGTCTTGCGCCTCCAACTTACTCTTGGTTGCGACGCAATCGCACCTCCAACTCCCGTTCTATGCATCTGCCCCTGGACGAATACACTGACTCCCTTTTATTTGGGGTAGCCTTGGAGGCTTTCTTGTTGCAGTTCACTGCTTTATAACAGTCTTCCGCAGCAAGTGAACTGCTGGTGCCAAGCTGAGATTGCTCAGTTAACGTGCTAGGAACTATAAAATGAAAATGGCATTTATAATTATAACTACCTATTATCAATACCAAATATACAAGCATCACTAACCTATGGGCTATAAAATATTGTTATGGTTGACAGTGTAGGCCCCAATTGCACCATCCGATAACATTATGGTGTCAATGTCAATGGTATCTTTCATTTCGATATCCACAGAATCGAGAATATCGTCAACGAAGTCAACCTAGGCTTCAAAATAAAAACATAAAGTTCAAAACATCTACCTATCTAGAATTCCTTATTTATAAAATTAAGAATGTATGAATACTGTTCAGTATGACAAGTGCCTCTGAATTTTCAAAGTTTTAGCTGGATATTGATATTTATATCAGTATTGTGAGTAAGTGTTTATTTTGCCTATTAAATAGGTATGTTAATAGCGACTTTCTTTCTTAGAACGAAAATGTTTAAGAATAAGCGTCAAACTCAAACTAAAAAGTGCGAAAAACCGAAAAGGGTTACGAGACACCGAAAAAGTGCAAACAAAACTCTCCTTGCCAACAGCACTAAGTTGGGGGCAGGCAAATATAGTTCCACAGACAATACTATTAGTAATCATGGTAAAATTACTTCGGAACGAGTTACGGTAATCGAAATTTGATGTGAAAGACATTTCATAGTAATATTTTTATTAATTTTGATAGGTGCCACTCCAATTCTTTAACCAAGGTGTGAAATCGAAAACAGCACAAAAAACTGCTAAAGGTTAGTTTAAAAAAATAACAAATAATTGAGTGCTTATTTTTTAGGTTGTATTGCAAAGGAACAAAGTCGCTTCCTAAATGATGACTTGAATGCTTTTATGCAGACTGTGTCAACTAGTAGCGTTAATGTGTCACAAAATCCTCCTTCTGACTCTAAACAAAGCCCCCACATTCAAACACATTTCAGCAGTGTAACGGATTATTATGTAACATTACAATCACCAGTACTTGAGCAAAACAGCCAAGGAAGTAGAGACACGAAACGTGGTGGAAGTAGTCTTTTTAAAGAAATAAACTGTCAATTTCTAAAGGTGGCAGCCAAGCAAGATGTTTCAAATCAAAACTACGAAAATGTAAACAAAAACTGTTGGTCGTTTCGATCAATTTCTAACTCCCCTCTCCTGATGGTAAATAAAAAAGCAGTTGATGATGGACACTTTTGTAAAAAGTTAAAACAACAACTAGATGCAGTGGCCTTAAGCAGTAGACAAGCTCAGTGCATTAGAAAAATTGCTTCATTGGTAGCAGAAATTAATACAATCTTGGAAGGACAAGAAAATGTAGCTCCTCTAGAAGTGGTAAGTAAAAATGCAACCAAATATAAGATAGAAGAAAATGTGGCAACTGCGGGTCATCAGTTGATCCCCAAATCTAAGTGGCTTTACAAGACACCAAGAGGACAAAAATTATGCCGACCAGTCGTAAATAGTTGCAACACCGAACTGAAACCGTGTCTGTTACAGTCTAAAGTTGACTTTGAGCTCGATGCAACCACGACTGCTTTAGATTTTCTTAACAAAAAATTCGATACTGCGTACAGCTTTCTAACCACAGCTATTTATGATGTCGATTGTTCAGTATTTAATTATTCGCAGAGTTTTAACGAAAATTTTAAAATGCCTCCTACAAATCGGAAACAAAATATACATCTTGTGAGAACTGTGAAACCGCTATTTC
Organism: Limonius californicus; assembly: GCA_014611495.1. NCBI lineage: Eukaryota > Metazoa > Arthropoda > Insecta > Coleoptera > Elateridae > Limonius > Limonius californicus. The sequence goes on along the minus strand of JABXWE010067699.1, from coordinate 4,455 downwards.
ATAACAATAACATTGCCCCCTTTGAGGATACGAACAACACATTTTTGTGCAATACCAAGAATCCAGTCGTCTCCCATCGACCCATCAATACCGCGGTGAGGAAGATTGTTCGCCAAAATATGGCAACTCCTAGATGTCTTTTGTTTGGAAAAATGGCTAAGCGACAGAAACTTTTATTTACTGACCATCAGAAAGAAGAAAATGCCGAATTGCCAAATAAAAAGGATGAAATAATTGCCACAGCCTCAGCACAAACTTACTTTCAACTAAATTGCGGCAATTCAAACAACAAGGAACATTGTAGACCGCAGGACTTTAGTAATCACCCAAAAAGCAATCCAGTTGATGAGACTTTTACCATTGATGAGAACTTTCTTCTACCTACAATTCCAAATTTGAGCGACCCGCTGCCATTATCATTTTATCCTAAGGAAACTTTCAATACCGAATAGAAACGTTAACATTTTAAATTGTTTCCCAATTATTTTTAGAGATGTCCATGTAATATATTTTTTTCTAATGTAAAGCAGTTACTTAAAATACATTTTGTTTTTTTTCGTAAAGCCTGAATGATTAGTAAGATAATGTACCGAAAATGTGGGTAGTGTGTTTAAGGCCTGCATGACACGAGACAGGATTTAATCACAATATATACACTTCGTTTCATATGAAATGCACCACCCATTAAAAATAAAGCTATGGGTTTGATACTTTACTAAAATAATGTTACATTATTGCGTATAAAATTATCAGGTTTTCATAAAAAAAAGAAAGGAATATTCAACAGTAGAAACAGCCACATTTGGGATGATGAAAATTCCCATGCTGTGCTTTAAAAAGGATACCAGCAAAGATTTTCAGTTAGCATTTGGGCCGAGATTGTTGGCGATAGACTCATTGGGCCATATCTGCTACCCCAAAGGTTAACTGGAGCAATTTATTTAAATTTCTTGCCTGCCTGAACTTTTGGAAGATGTTCCACCTCAAATGTGGCAGCAGCACGATGGTGCACCTGCTCAGTCGGAATTTTTAAATAACATTTTTCCCCTGATGGATAGGTCGAGGAGGGCACGTGGCGTGTCCTCCACGTTCTCCTGATTTGAGCCACTTGATTTCTTCTTGTGGGGCCATGTTAAAACGTTAGTGTACGCTACCCCAGTTGAACCTGTAGAACTTACGCGCCGTATTTTTGCTGCGTGTGAAGAAGTTCAACAGACTCCTGGGATATTTGGAGCGGTGCGCAGGAATTTACTTCGTAGATGCGCTTCGTGTGTAGAAGCTGGAGGGGGGGAGGGCGACATTGTGAACATTTGCTAATACAATTTTATTAGTTATTGTAAATTTTTCAAATAGTTGATGTTAGCTTTATAATTTTGTTTTTTTCTATTGCTTAGTTTTTAAACATTTTGTTAATTAATTTATTTTAAATTTAATTTGAACTTGAAAAATGGGAAAGAGGGCTTTATCCTGTAATAATTTCCGTCGTTATGGAAACAAATAGAAGGTAGTAAATTGAGTTGCCTACATTTAGGCGCTTCTTGAAAAATCTTTGAGAAGTTCTATCCCTGAAAGGAAACACTTTGGACCATACATTTATTAACAAAAAAGTTTGTGTTCATGTATACTTTAGGCCCTAGAAGTTTGTCCCTGCAATTCATCAGAAATAGGTACAAATATTTAAACCAGTAATTGATTGGCTCAAGTAGAATTCAATGGTACTATTCATTTTTCAAAAATCATTAAGTTTATTTGTTTGAATTGAAAAATACTGCTGACGATACATAGAAAATGCATTTAAGCCGTAGAAGGTTATTACCTAATTGTAAAGTAAATCCAAAGTGGCAAACGCGTAAAAACTGGCCTGGCTTGTGATAAACCACGGAATTGGGAGGGGTCAAGGTTTAATTGAAGCAGTTGGATATTTTTGTAATTAGAAGGCATTTAAGAATTTAATTTACCGCTAAATAAAATTTTTGCGTTTTCACTTTATCATGGGGTATAAAAATTATAAACAAGTGCTGCTTCATGCTAAAAAAAACTCCAACGCATAAAACATTTAAGAAAGTACTGATTTATTTCAGAATACCCATTATTTATTTAAATCAATTTTAACATAACTGAAAAATAACATAAAAAACAGTTTACCTCAAAAGTGAAAAGTGGATCACAATAAATGTTCAAAATGACGACCACCACTGAGAACACAAGCTTCTGCACGTCGAAGCATTGAGTTACGTACCTACCATACCTGTATACCTACTAAGCTCTGGTACAAAGACGCAGTCGTCTTGTTGAAGGCGGTAATACATTAAACACTAAAGCAACAATAGGCAATAAATATATATATAGGAAGAGAAAAAACAAACTTAAAACCACATTTATTTCACACAAAATAAAAATAGTTCACTTTTTATATATAAACTCCATACGTCTTTGTTTGGCACTGGCAAACTTCTCAATTACTTTCTCATTAAAATTGGGATCTTTTTTAATGAAGGCATTTTCTATTGACAGCATAGAAAGTGCGAACAATATACTTTCACCCATAGTATTGCGTAAGAAATTCTTAACCCGTTTTAAAGTGGAAAAACACCTTTCTGCCTCCGCTGTTGTCATTGGAATTGTTATAATTATTTGTAACAACTTAATGGTTTCTTTGAAGGACTCCTCTAAATTGGTAGATGCCAGCAAATTTAAAAATGCTACTGCTCCTTTGAGATTTCTTAAATCTGTATATTATGGACAGTTCCGTCTTCAGGCGTTCCCGTTCAAATACAGGGTAGGTATGTACATAGCCAGTACAGTATTTAAGATTTCATCTGGAAATTTTTTTGTGAATTTCTCGAACAAATTAGTTGTCAATAATGTTGCGACTGCTAAATGATCTACATACATAATGAAATATAGTTTTAGCAGTATGAATTATTGTGTCACAAACTTCTAACGCTGCCGCACGAGGATTATCTTTTGAAAGACGAATTCGTTATCTACTGGGCTCCAAATCCTTGCTGAGTAGATCTCCTCCTCTCTCTATTACCTTGTCAATATTCTCTCTCAAGTTTTGTATGCATCTTTCAAATGCTTCAACAGAATTTTTAATTTCCACAGAATCGGCTTTCCTTCTTTGCAGTTGGTTGTATAAAATATCAACATGCGGCATAACATGATGGAAAATGTTTAACCAAAACAGAAATAATTCATCATTAAGCGAACGTGATTGATGACTTTACTATTAGCAAATCTCCCTTGAATTTCTTGCGTACATTCTATTAAAGAATTTCTGTGCTCATAAATGACGTTTATTGCTCCGCTTTTAAAGTTCCATCGCGTCTGAACAGCACGTGGTAATCTGCTTCCTACTACCTCGTTCAATACATCAACTCTTTGAGGAGAATTCTAAAAAAAATTCACATCATCTACATTTGAAAAGAATACTCGAACTGTTGCATCTTGTGACACTGCTTGGGCCATTATTAAATTGAGCTGATGAGCGTAACAGTCTACAAAATGTACCAGAGGATATTTTTGCTTGATTTTGCGTGTACTCCTCTATGTCTGCCACTCATAACAGCAGCGCCGTCATAGGTTTAAGCAATCAGCTTACTGGAATCCTTTGCTAAGAGTGGATCTATTACTGATTGAATACAGGCAGCTAAAGATTCAGCGTCAGTTGCTTACGATTTATAAACCCCCAAAATCTTTCAACTGGGCTTCCTTGATTCATATATCGTAAAACGATTACCATTTGAAATTCTGAAGCAACATCACTAGTTTCATCTGCCATAACTGCTAAATAATTTGCTTGATTTATTTCAACGACGATTTTTTCTCTACATACCTCGAGCATGCATTGCAAAAGCTCATTCTGTATGTCCTTTGATGTACCTTTAAATGCCGTAGCAGATTCTAAATGTTTCTGTAACACATTGTCAAGATCTGGACTCAACTCCAGTTATTAGGACCCAAAAAATCGATTAGTAAAATTCTTGGAATCTTTTTGTTTGATACTATGTACTTGCTATTATATGTAGAAATTTAGAAAATATGTAAAACTGAGTTGTGATTTAAAAAGTCGTAATAAAGTATACTATTAATGATGCGCATTGATTTATTTCTTACTAAGAACCAAGAACTAATAAAACTATTCAAGACGTGGATGGCGAAAAGTAGAGCATCATATTGTATATAGTTTGAGACAACTTGCATATGAGTTTCAGTTGTTACTTGAAGTTTATATGTGCTTGCTTGCTTGCTTTGAAAGAGCGAGATCTAGGACGCGGTTTTCCAAGCATCTCTATGCACTTAGGCCACATTTGGCCCATTGTACACCCTAACTAAGAATTTTGCCTATCTGGGGTAATTCCAATTCCAGTAGTGATTTTTAACGTGTCACACATCGCAGTGGCACGGGACCTACGGCTTTACTTCTTATCCGACAGAAGGCGCATTTTCAGA
>JABXWE010067697.1:0-12949 GCA_014611495.1 Limonius californicus | reverse complement strand
TTGAATTCTACTTGAGCCAATCTATTACTGGTTTAAATATTTGTACCTATTTCTGATACACCCTGTATAGCTAGCTGATAGTCGTTTTATTATAAATTCCTTCAGACGAAGCCACAATCCGACGCAACTAGAAACTTAATACAGAACTTATCTTCCTATTTACAGCAATGAATAAATAGTCCGGTTATCAATTTAATATTCAAAGTGATGACCATGCGCTACGGTGAGATAAATAAGATATATTGAGCGTAAGCGAAACGTAAATAAATATCTTCCAGCAGACGAATAGCTAATTTAAAGCACATACAGCGGTAATTAATAATAACAAATAGTTCTCAAGCCTTTCGTGCATAATTGCTGTTCCGTATACATTCACACGATGCAGCTTCATCAATTAGTTCCATGTAGCGTTTATTTTACCAATTGAGAACCTATTTCTAATATAAATATTATGTTGATTGCGGTGTAGTGGTATTAAAGAGCTATTAACCCAGAAGAGCTAGTTTGCATATACGAGCATACGTTCACTTTTCTATTTTCTCACGGTTTTAGTAAAAGGAAGGGCTCTCGGCCGGTTTCAGTTTTAATCGTTTGTATATATGGAAGCAGTGTAATTAATAATAGGTTCGAAAGTCGGGAGATTATGTACCTACAAGCTATCCCGAAATATATGTCTACATTTAATGGCAAACTGTAGGCCTGAACTAGGTTGAACGAATTCAGTTCACCTACTTACATTCAATATTGCTGCGTAAACAGTTTCGCTCTTGTTTACCTGTTTTACGTTTTCTGTTTTAAATTTGGTGTCATTAGGTATAAATTATTCCTATTAGGCACAAAATTTTATTTATGAAACCACCATGGATAAATAATTATTTATAAGCAATTATAATTTCTTGATAAATTACAAAACGTAATTTTTTTCTAATTACAAGTTAATTTTGATTTAACCATAAGTACCTAAAAATCAGCTTTAAGTCTAGAAATTAAAAACAAGTAAATATACACAGTCCAGGAGTATCTTGGAAATATATCAAGAATTCTTCCGGTGCCACTGTATAAATAAATTCATTAAGTTCGTTGAAGCAGATGGCTTGAATTACATAACTGCAATCAGTTGCCTTATATAAATGAAATAAATTAGAACCGTTTGAAAATTTACATTTATCTGACAACATACATTTACCTTGCCCAAAATTATTAGAAGATTAATGTTGTTTGTTAAAATTAAATTAACTGAAAGCTGATTCTCTAAGCCAGTGGTTACCAAAGTGCGATATATGGTATGGAAAGTCCCGGAAGAATTTCCAAAATAAAACAAAATGCCTTTTCAAGACATTTATATCTGCCTATTATTCCACAAAATAAACAAAAATAGACGAAACTTAATATATTAAAATTTTCGATAAATGCAAGAACCTGAACATAAATAAGTGTAAACATAAAAACAAGTTGCAAAGTAAAAACAGTAATGCCATAAATGTGCCTGTTCTTCAGAAACTAACTTTTCAAATCTTTTTTTACATTCACACTAAACCCCCCGTCCCCCCGTCCTCCACGTGAACCGCTACCGCATTACTATATTAAATAAATGAAATACGGTCATAGCCTCAACCGAGGTTTGACACCGCGCCCGATTGAGTCGCATTTCACTGTGACCTCGACGGACACGCTCGTACGCTGTGCTCTCTATTCGAAACACACAATAATGTCATTTTCATGTTCGACGCGATTTCTTACTTTTGTTTTGGTGGCAGTCATAGAGGAGAAATTTAATTCGCATAAATATGATGTAGCAAATGGCACCAAACATTTTATGGTTTTGATCGCAAGCTAGAGGTATTCTTGCATTCTTTTGGTTCAAAATTAGTCTACGCTCTGGGAAAACAAGTCTAGTTTCAACAATCCATCACATAATATTTCAATAAGTTTTTTCTTTTCGTATTTGTCGAAATTTCAGCTTGTTCAACGCAAAAATGTCTAAAAACGTATTCAGTATCAATATGAAATTGTCATAACTGTTCTGAATTTCTTTTTGGAAATAGTCAATGAGCTATAAAATATTCATATTAACTTGAATATCTGCAAATACATGCTCAGAATTTATCATATTACCATCCTTAACTAAGTCTTCCATGAGTTCTTGAACCACTGAAATAATTCAAACTTCTTTTTTTCTAGTTGCAGTCGATCAGAAACCAAGTTTCTTTATAAATCCGTTAATGTTGTCCGTGGCTGTTATTAAGTTAATATCGCGGCCTAGAAACTGCTGTTCAGAATGTTTAAGTGCTAGAAAATATCAGTAAGGAAAGCCAGCCTAAGAAGCCAAAGGGATTTAGAAAATATGTTTTCATGTTCCGGTTTCTCATCTAGCGGGTAGACGGAAGACGATTTGAGTATAAAGAACCCATGTCTTCACAAATTTTTCGATAATTTTCCCTTGATGAAATTTACTACTATAATGACATTTTTCAAAACACAATACATTTCAAAAGGTATAAATTTAGAAGCAATAGTTGCCCGATGAAAAAAATAGCGTAACCATCTCATACTTATTAGTACTTTGCATGAAAGTGTCGAATCTTCCGGTGGTATTGACCTCTAATGGAGTACAAAATAAAATATGTTGTGTAATACCATGTTCAGCATTGTATATTACACATGCTATATATTGGGAACAGTTAGAAATATCCGTGGATTCTTTAATCTGTAATGAAAAAGTACGTGAACTTCTTAATATGTTCAACAACTTGTGTTCGAATATCTTCTGCCAGGATGTCTCTTATGTCACTTTGGATAGTATTATTAAAGAAGGGTATTGCGATCAGCTTGTCAGCCTCTTTTTCACAAACCATTATTTGCACCATTTCAACAGCTGCTGGTAAAATCAGATATTCAGCAATTGTATGTGGCTTACTGGTTTTTGCAATACGAAATGCAGCTCGATAACATGATAGTAGTGCTTTTTCATTAGTAGTGAAAGGAGTTTAGCTTTATTTCAAAGAATTTCACAGGCTTTTCTTTTTTGTCTTGATGTTTGGCATTTAAATGTCGAAATAGCTTTGATGCTTTCATACTTTCTTTTGACAACAGTTCTCATCAAAGAACGCACTGGAGTTTCTAGGAAATAACGTTGAAACCATATTTGAGATAAACGCTTATACAGCGATCTACTTTTCTCCGTATTCTTGTTATTGCCAGCCGCGGAAGGTTCTTATGATTGTTTTAAAATCCATCTTTAACAAAAAGAGTATAACTCGTACTTAACGTTTAATATTTGTTATCGATTTATTTCACTCAACACACAGTCAGCAGTACGGTACACAATTTCGAAATGATGATTTCTCAGATTATTCCAGTTCCGTCTAGCACCCTACCGAATATGGTGGAAGTTTCCGGAAACACGGAGAACAAATAAATAAATTCTGCATTGTGCTACTTGGCAACAGACGGCGTCAGGCGCTTTAACCATTTCCTTATTACTATAAATATCGATAGTAATAATGAAACTGTTTTTTCTTCTTAAAGGACAAATATTTAGACCAGTCTAGTATTTACTCGTCAAATCACGCACATAACCTCAAAATAAGCGAAATTGAGTTTAGAGCAAAATGAATCACGAAATCCGTGAAGAAACAGGAGGAGAAGACATAGTGGACGTAATAAAGGCCTACAGAATTCGACAGTTGCACCATATCAAAAGGGTGATAAATGTAACAACCGAACGGAGACCCACAGATCCGAAAAACAGTGGTAGATCAAAAATGAGATGGTGGGTTGAAATGGCCGAGGACTCAAGAAAGATGGAGATACAAATTTGGAGTAGGAGCAGGAAATAAAAAAAAATGGAGAAAGCTGGTAACCTTAGCAAAATCAAACAGACAACTATAAAGAAGACAGAAGATAGAAGTTATAGAGATTAATTCACCCCAATAAATGGACTCGAGGAGCTCCAAAAAACGAGAGCTGTAAAGTTCTAAAAAGAATTGGAAGTCTTTATTATTAATATTAGTTATGAGGAAGATGTACGTAACGTAAACGAAAAGGATAAAGATAGGACTAAGAATATACATAGAAGAATAGCTACATGGAATGTCAGTTTATAGGGGACATGTGGAGAGTAAATAAAAATTGGAATTGACAAAACTCAACCTACTCAACTGGGAATAAGTGAAATGAAATGGGACGACGAGTGAGATTTTTGGAGTGAAAGATTCTGATGGCAGAAATGACAAAACGGAAGTGAGGAATACTCATAAACGAATGGGGAAAACAGTGAAAAGCTACTTACGATATAGTGACTGAATTATTCTAATAAAATTAAAAGCAAGGCCACACGATCTGGCTCGTATACAAATGCACATGCCTATGACGGGATACAATGATGACGAGATAGAATAAATATATGAACAACTAGAGGAAGTGTTTCAGTTTATAAACGATTATGAAAATCTTATTATTCTAAGCGACTGGAATGCCATTGTAGGAAAAAAACATGAAGATAACATCACAGGAAGGTAGGGTCTAGGTGTTAGGAATAACAGAGAGCAAATGCTAATAGACTTTTGCAAGCAAAAAACAGTTAACATCAGAAATACGTTTTTTAAACACCTCCCCAGAACACGATATACATGGATAAAGCCATGGGATATAGGATGGTATCAAATAGACTTTATTTTAGTAACAAGAAAGAATAGAAACAATATAGAACAAAGTAAATCATACCCGGGAGCCGATACATGTAGTGATCAGAACATAGTAGCAATGCAATGTGAACTAAGTTCTAAAAGAAACTGTAAATTCAAAACGAAAATAGTTAAAAGGAGAATATGTGATCAAACAATTTAAAACAAAACAGTAGTATACCAAAACGGAGGAAAAGACAAAGAATAAATCTTCGAACATACAGAATAAATAGGAGAATATCAATAAAGCTATTACAGCCGTTGCTGAGAAAATACTAGAAACAACTGACAATTAGTCTAGGAAGCTATGGACAACAGAAGATGTGATCAAAGAAGAAAATACAAGAACAGTGCAAATAAAACAGATTAGGAAAGACGAAAATAGCCTTGTAAACATAGAGGCAAAACAAGCAAAGGAAGAGTGGCTCCAAATATATGTGAAGAAGTGGATGAATATTGTAAAAGAGGAAACGTTGAGGAAGCAATAATCTTATCAGGTAATACAAGAAGAGTAACGATGTAATTAAGTCACAAGACGGCAGAAGCCCTATTGAAAACAAAGAAATAGGTGGGAATTGCACATCGAAGAACTCTTTAAAGAACCACGATGTTAGAAAAAATGGAAAATGAGAACACAGTGGACAAAGGTGAACTGGGACTTAATATAACAAGCAGTAAATTTGAATTAGCACTGAAAGATTTAAAATCATATAAAATTTAAAGGAAAATAAAAGCACATTTAGCTAAAGACGAATCAGGATTTACAGTTCGCCGATGCACCAGAGAAACTATACTCAGTATAGGCAGTATAATTGATAAAAGCTTTAGAGCGAACACCAAGGTTTATATAGCTTTGCATACCTGAAAAAGCTATTGACAATGTGAATTCGAATATAATGATGAACATTCTCAGAGGAATAAAACTGGACTACAGAGATCGTAGGAAAATCAAACTATGTAACAAACACACAACAGTTATAAGAATTAACGATGAAGTAAGAGAAGTTAAAATACGTAAAGGTGTAAGACAATAAACGAATGAAGCGAAATATGCCCAGGAATTAAAAATAACAGTGAACGAATACACATGTTTAAATTTGTGAAAGGTATTGCAGTGCTAGTACCAGCTGAAAGAAACCTGCAAAGAACACTACTATGCTCAAAAAATATTAACATTTCGAGTAAAAAATAAATTAACAGTTGAATATGGAGCGTAGAAAAAAGATAGACGGAACTACCAACCAAGAGCTGTATCAAAGGAGAGGAGAAAAGAGGTCATTACTGGAAATGCTAATAATAGGCGACACTGATGGATAGGCTATGCGATTAAAAACAACAGCTTTATTGTAAATAAATTAGAAGGCAAGGTAGAGGGTGAAATATCCGAAGAAGACTCCGTTTAGATTTGATGGAGCAAGTCATAATTAACGTAGGTGTTGTAAGGTATTCAGAATTGAAGCAAATGGAGTATAACAAAAACAGTTGAGGACCTGCTAACTACTCAAATTAGATAGAAGTAAAATAAGAAGGCATCTTAACCACGTACGGCAAAGTTGTACTATCATGGTAAACGGATTTCCGGTTTAAAGAGGCACCATCAAACTGTTTCTGAATACCAGTCAGATATTCAGTTAACTGTGTTAAGTGTGAATTTCACATCATTTACTTCTAACTTGCAAGTTTAAGCCAGGGATGGCTCTGAAACTCTTCATCTATAGCCCTCATAATTTGCTTGGTTTCGATTGTTTCAGCTCTTGTCTTAGTCCCATACAGTATTGGCCTCGAACAGGCTTTGTGCGGTCGAGACACTAGCAGATTAAATTGTTCTCTTTACTTCGCTTCGGATGCTGACTGCTCGCATTGGCCCTTGGAATAAGTTTCCATTAACTTCTAGTTTGCAGCATTTTGACCCTCTGGCAAAAAAAATGATTGGGGAATGTTTGTAGGGATACCCGAAAGCCGTTCCAAACCTGCCTGCCAATTTAACCCAGTTCAAGGTAGTTAGTGCCGTGGCGCATTAACCCAGGGAGACCGACGGTTTTAGATATTCTTCGAAGCACCAGGATAGCAGCGTGTGAGCGTAGGATTTTGGTCGCCCATCCAACGGGTGATCATTACTTAACTTAGAATACTGTTTCACCAGTACTCGCATTTGTCCGTCGCATTGCTGCCGGGTCTCCTCCGGTAGTAACCATAGATCGGGTCTGTATGCTGATTTGTTCTACAGTTGTTTTTAACGTAAACAGCAAGCGTTTTAGGGTAGTCTTCGTTCGCACACTATTCCCATGTCTAATACCAATAGGTAGGGCGTTCTTCTTTTTCTTCTTCTTAGGCAATTGCCTGTTCTATCCGATTATAATAATTCGCTCCATTTTCGGGCTGGTCTTTACTGCGTCCTCTTACCATCGTCATGTTATTTCTTGTTCTTGCTGTTAGTTTTCTCTTTGTTCCACGCCTGTCTTCTAATTGTCATTCACACATTCAGTGGTTATGTTTGGTATTAATGTCTTATTTCTTCATTTCTTATCGATCTGTCCTTGGTTTTCCTTCTACTTTTCTCAGTGTTTTCATATCCGTTGATTCCATAATTAGTATATTTACTTTCGTTTCACCTCCTGAAGTGTATGCTACAGTAGGATGTACTACGGATTGATAGTAAATTCTACTTTTAAGTTTTATGTTTTTATAATTGTTTTACCATATTAAACTGTTCAAGGCTCCAGAGATTCTAGCTGCCTTTAATCCTTGGTGTTGAACTTGATCCTATACATATCCATAGCTTCTTCTAAGTAACGTCAATTTTCTTGTTTTCTTCATCATCTCTATCGCTCATTCTCTCACTTCCATCTTCCAATTGGGTTGACAAGAGGTGGGGGTTATAGCGTATCGAATAGTCAGGAAACTTCTTACTACCACCAATATTGCAAAGGTAAGAGGTTTCCTCAACGTTCTCCATCATTGAAGGTATTTACAGCTGACTCATAAATTTATGTAAGTTAGTAATCCAGTCCAGTTGATGATATTTAGTTTACATGGATTCATTTAAGTATCTTTTTCGTTGCGAAGCATGTTCCATATTTTCTTTTAGTTTCCATATAAATCTTGTTCGATGTTTCTAGAAAACAGTTCTGAATAAGCTTTTTTTCAGTATTTGTATACGCTTAATTACTACAATGTTAATAGTTTTGTATTCCTTACGCGTCTGGTGTTCTATTACACCTGTAGGTGGCCTAGTGGTTAGCGATTTGCCTTTAGACCCAAGAGGCGAACCTGGCCAAGGTCGGTGAGATTTTTCTAGCGGGGAAAAATCTGTAAATGCGCGTTAAGCCGTAGGTCCCGTGCCACTGCAATGTGTGACACGTTAAAAATCACTACTGGAGTTGGAATTACCACAGATAGGCAAAATTCTTAGTTATGGTGTACAATGGGCCAAATTTGGCCTAAGTGCATAGGGATGTTTGGAAAACCGCGTCCTAGATCTCGCTCTTTTAAATTCCATACAATACATTACACCTGTAGTTACAGATGCTTTCCTTTTTCCGTTGATAATTTTTTTACCTTCCGGGTTTGGTATCTCTTTTCCCATCCACTTTTACTTCTCACATGCCAGTTGCTTCCCTAGCAGTACGTTTGAACTTCATTTTGTTTCTTTAGTTTTCCTTTATATCTCTGGTTGTTTGGTAAATGACTATACTTAATGTTAAATTGCATGGCAGTCTCTGTCGCTTATTGCTATTCCTTAGGAGTTATGTTAGGACGTAATTTGCATCGAAATAGGTTATTATCTGACCCTGTATTGTGGAATTTACTGATCTGAAATCGAAGATGTTTCGGTTCGTAATTTTATTATTTAAAACGGTTTCCTGCTAGTAACGGTCCACGTGCACTTGTATTGCCATTTGTGTGGAAAGACGGTGTTATTGATTTTTAATTCATTTTGTAGACATATAAATATTAGTACTTATTTAAGAACATTACTATTTTTTTTCCATTTCCTATTCAATCTCTGCATTACTACAGAATGAACAATACCAATTACAATTACGAGAATTATCTATTATTAAAGCGTGGTCAAATGAAGATCTCACAGCTCTTAGTTTCTGCGCAGAACGCAAACACGTATGACATGTAAGTCATCATGGAGCAACACATGAATATGAAATTAAGGAAAACTGCAAGAGAAACGTATGCAGTACTGTGTACGGTGATAGCGCTGTAAGTCGTACTTGTGTGTTTAATGGTTTAAACGTTCCAAAGACAAACGCGAGGATGTTCAAGATGCCGCTAGAACCGAACGTCCATCGATCTCTCTCAGTTCCTGAAATTGTAGCAAAAGATCACCATATGGCTCCCCAAATGATAGCGGTTGAGTTGAGCATCAGTAAGGAAACGATTCGAACATGGTTTTCATTCAGATTTGTCGCTACAATGCAGTTTGTTTAATTACATTATAACTGGTCATGATTAATGGAAGTTACATTACAATCCTGAAATGTAACATCAGAGAATACAGTGTGTAACGTTCATTTAGTTTTCCCGCTTCGTATGAACTAAAATTACAGTTTAATTGCCGCTCTTATATCAATTACTATTTTATTATTTTTAAAGATTAAGTTATGTGAGGCCACCTTTGCAAAGCCTGTGAAAGTTCCTGTTGTTCCGCTTGTCGTACTTGTTTAGTCTGGATATACCGATTGAAAACAGTTCTTAGAATCCTTTGTTTGCAGAATCGCCGGAAGTCACACGTATAGAATTTTGTTCTAGAACAATTACGTTTGGGTGAGAGTTTTGCGTCAGGGGGAATGGTAGTGGGCGCTAACTTCTGGTAGTGAACGCACGCGGTTTTTCGAAACGGAGTTGTGGGCAGCTCCTCTGATAAAGGAATATATCGTGTCTTTTTTTGCCTTAGGCAAAAAATCTTCGACTTGTGTCATTAGCAGAGTGTCAGCTTTTTGTAAAGACAATTCAGTTCTCTCGACTTGTGTCGGATTAATGGCTTTCAACCCTGTGACAGCCTCCTTTGAGCCGTTGCAAGTTATAATCCCGTACAGCGGCAGAGATTTTGGCTCCTAAAGTTTTTTTTCTTTCTTTTTGTCAAAGAAAGTCCAGACCGTAACATTATCTTCATCATGAACCAGTCTTCTAGGGCGTGCGTGCAAGTTTTGCCTGTTTCCCGAAGAACATAAGAACACCCCAATTGTGCCTCTCTCTACTCCGTACCGAAGAGAAAACTAAGGTAAAACTTACCGATGTACTATACAGTGATTGTTTTCCCTGTTTATCAGTGTTTCGCTAATAACTAAGAAATGGAATAGTTTAATTCCCTTGTAATATTAAAAGTAAGGCAATCTTCAGTTTCCCAGCGTTTCATTATTCGTTTAGGTTAAAGTTTAATAAATTTCTGTAAACTCGAACGTCACTGGCTGCGCAGATCTGTGTGCTTAATAAAATAAATGCCGCAAGGGAGAGCGGCGAACCTTTCTGGTTCGAACGTTCCAACTATCTTTGTATTAAACCATAATTATTACCATTTTGAATGTAATCTTTGTTTTTGTATTATGTGTCGCCAATTTCAAACAATAGAGCTATATTTGTTTTAAAATTCACCATATCTTTTATTGCTGTGTATTTTTATTGGATTGTGTGCATGAACTTTGTAAGCTTTATATACAGAAGGAGGCACAATAAAAGTTGAGTCCGATTCCCGTAAGCTCCTGGATTCTCGGCCTACGAGAACCTGCAATCAGCTATGATTTGGAAGGTTGCGCCCGCTAATTTTGACCTACTGTGTACACAACTAGGTACGATTTTCCTCCAGTAACTGTTTGTCGTGAACCACCCCTACTCCTCTGAGTTTAGCGGAAGGCCTTTTTCCATCTTTCCTGTTGCGGGTCGACGAATAAGCTCATTTGGCCGGTAACAAGTGGATTGGAAAATAATCGCCCAATAAGTCCCGTTTACTAAAATCCATACTTTTTACGATAACCAGGAGGTGATCCGTTAAGAATTTGTATCTCAAGAACAAACAGTAAATAGTACATTCTACATTGAAATGATGAAGAGATTGTTATAACGCATTTCTTGAATGCGAGCGCTATTTCGAGGAAAGGGTGGTACTTGTTGTATGGTATTGCACCTTCCCATTCTGCACTGACGTCTATCTCCCATCTTAATTACCTGACTTGGCACTAGTAGACTTTTTTCTCTTTTCTTAAGGAACAACTGTGTTCGAAGCGAAACGATTTCAAGACGGAGAAGATATTAAGGAATATAGAACCACAAAATTAAGGAGCATTTTCTACGGACGCCTTGACCGACTGTTTTCAAAAAGTTTTAGAACACTGCAATAAATCTATTAAAGTAAACCACGATTACTTTAAAGAAATATCAAATTAATATAGAGTAATTTAAATTGTGTTTTTTCTTATCGTACTAGCCCTTTTGTTTAAACTGACAAAGTAATGTTGAAGACTAAACACCCAAAAACTTTTTCACCAAACTAGAACTCCCTGGCTTCATCGGCACAACCTTATATGGTTTTACTTCTGCATCAATAGAGAATGCGAACTATTCCACTTTAAAACAGAAATTTAGAGTTTTCGGTCTAGAGAGGTTTAGGATTACTGACGATTCCTATAAAGCCTGCCATTTACACGCATTTCCAACAAAGGATTTACAAAAATCATTTTCATGCGTATAAAATGTTAGTACAGCAGGAATTAAGTAAAGAGATTTTGTGGAGCGAGTTAATTTTGCCCACTGGTGACATTTGGGTACAAGTTATCACATTTCCCAGTTATTCCGTTATTTTGGTGCCGCACTTGTATTTTTCAGAACAAGCTTGAAAATGTTATGTGTTTTTTGTGTTAAAAATTACAAAAACAGCACCGTTTTTGTGGTAGAATTTGTGGAAAGACAAATTCTATCAAATTGGAAAAAATAGTTAACGCAATAAAAAAAATGTTTAAAGTCGCCACTCTGACATAAGCGCAGGTTTATTGAATCTGATTATGTATGGAAAATCTTTATATTTTTATAGTACGGCGGTTATGGCTTGGGTACGATTCCTCAGCTTCATCGGAGCAGCATATACAAATTTTGCTGCTAGCTACCACCCACAACTTTCTAATGTGGCAACCGTAGAATCGACGTTAAAGTTTCGATACCCTATGTTTCTATCTTAGCACTAAGGAGAAGCACGTGCCAGAGAACCGCCCGGTGACCAGCAGTGGGACAAAAAGACTGTTAGCCAGTAAAGCCACAATAGGAAAGGCGTATATGATATTAATCCCTGTACATAACTGAAGAGGAAAAAAATCTTTGCAACGGCACCAACTTTAGACCCAAATGCCATTAGAAGAATATAATGTAAGTGTAATAGATTTAAACTTGTATCAAGTAGACTTCTTATGTATAACTTGCCCATGCAATTGTATATGAGAAACCCTGTATGCAGTTTCTAAGTTTCTATTTGCGACAATTCTATGACAATGAAATCACCTCCGTTGGAGTAGTAAAGCTACGTTTACTGTGGCAAAAAATCAAAATTCCTACATATAATAAGCTAAAGCTAAACGACAGCCTTTACAAATCCAATTCTGAATATGCTTTTATTGTTCGTTTATTTCTTCTTCTTAAATTTAAATACGTATGCACAAACCGACACTAAGCAAATTTGGAATATTTTTTGTGAGGTTTTTCCATTATAATTTTATTGCTGATTTACGCAAAGGGTAGAAAAACCTTAACCACTTTGGTTAGTAACATAGTAGTGACATATATTTGGATTCATTTTGCATCACGATTTAAAAAAAAACTAAAGAAAGCCAACAAGAATTCACGAAATTCCCCATCGCATAATCCCATAACACCAATTTATTTAAAAATCTATTGTAAATAAGATATTAAATTAATTATTTCCCAATACTGAAATATGCAGTATGTTAATGCATACGCTTTCGGCATCCGCTGTAAGCAATAACTTAGTGGTAAATGGTAAGCTTGTGCGGGCAACGTTTCAACCAACTAATGATTTTCTCATGATTGGTCTGACTGGGCAATTATTTAGTAGTAGAAATTAAAAACAGTTCTAATAAAATAAAACCTTTATCTGCGCCATTTAAAAAAATATTAAAACATTAACATAAATTACTAACAGATCGAACACCAGATTTTGATTGCGCCATAATATAAATGGTTATATTAGTATTAGATATTGTTGGTGTAATTTATTAAAACAGAAATTGATTTGTAAATAAGTAAAA
>JABXWE010067695.1:0-18513 GCA_014611495.1 Limonius californicus | reverse complement strand
AACTACTTCTCATTACACAAATGAGGTAAACAATAAGGTTTTCTCATGTTAGTAGTAAAAAAATTTATTTAGGCACTCCTAATATCTGAGATATATGCTAAGACATACAGGGAATTTTTCTTTTTAGTATACATTGCCTATGTATACTTTTAAAAAGAACGCGTCAATTACGCCTATTGTGTAGGCAACCAACTATACAGACAACTCAAGCATGCTGTGACCACAGCAATCAAATTAATTTATGATTAAAAAATAAAATTAATCTTTATTTAGTCATCTTGCGTTTTTTATACAACCATGTACAGTAAAAACGAAAAAGTGGAAATTCTAATGTGGTACCAGAATGGTAACAGCTTAAGAACTGTGAGAGACTTATTTTCAGTAAAATATTCAGATTCCTGGTATTCGAACCATACAAACAATTGTTAGAAAATTTAAATCAGAGGGATGCGTAATAAATTCCCATAAAATAAAAACTAAAAGTAATCACGTTTTAACCGAAGAAATGAAATGAAATATTTTATGCTACGTTGAAGAAATCATAATTAATAGTTATAACAAAAATAATAATTAAAAAAAAGTTTGCTATGGCCGGGAATTGAACTCGGATCAACTGCTTGGAAGGCAGCTATCTTGACCATTACACCACTTTGCCGCTGATGTATTTGTGTTGTAAAAAGGAAGTACGATGTTCACGGTCCTTACAGAAACATCACCCTGTCGATTTTTGCATTTAACAAAAAAGTCATCATCTGTGTCCTATATACAGGATGAAATACTTATTTAATATAAACACTGCATCAACATAACCTTCATACTCACTACCGTGACGTTGGCTTCTGTTTTTTAGTTGTCGCTATAGTTGGTTGCCTACATAATAGGTGTAATTGACGCGTTCTTTTTAAAAGTATACATAGGCAATGTATACTAAAAAGAAAAATTCCCTGTATAAAATCAATAAGACTGTAAGGAGGGATCAAAAAGTTTTCAAATTAGGGTTGGCTGTAAGTGCTACAAGGCATGTCCTAGCTGTCATGTTACCTACTGGCCCTACCTTATGTTTATTTCTTCAAATGTTAACATAAGCAAAGTATAAACCTTTTTTAAATATAATTAAAATAAACACCTTTTTAGCCAACAACAACAAACAGCCACGTTAAAAAGATTTTGGCAAGTGAATAAATAATTTCAATTTGACAGTCCTTTACATTGGCATTTGGTTATAGTTCAATCTAAGATATACAAAAAATGTTTACAGCCCTCTTTAATTTTAATACTTTTTGATCGTACCTTATAAATGTCATACTTCAGTAGCCAAGTGATACAGCAGCAATACAACTTCGTTGACTGTTTAGCGTTCAATCAGTTGTTTTAATGCATAACTGTTAAAGTAGTAACAAAAACAAATGTGAACTTACTCATCATGGAGTTGCTCTGCACTACATTAACCATCTGAGGACTTCTTGGAATGTGCTCTTCAAGAAGTCTAACAATATCATGGTGTAGTCTTTCGCTAGCCACGTCCCTTGGCAAACGATCCATATGATCTGTGATTTCTCTATTAGCATATGCTTCTAATAAAGCTTTGCAGGCTTGGTAAGAACCTTCCCGAGCTGCTAGGAACAATGGTGTTTCATCCTATAACAAAAATACATTTGTTAATACACATGTTGCATACAAAAATACAAGATTTATGAAATACCTTATCATCTTGTGCATCTCTATTGGCACCATGGGCTAATAAAATATTAACGGCTTCTACATTATTGACAGCAGCCGCCCAATGAAGTGCGGTTTTTCCAGAGTTATCTGCTGCATTAATATCAGCTTCGGCACTTATTAGATCTTGTACCATTCCTTCAATGGCTAATCGGGCTGCTAATATAAGTGGGGTAGTACCTTCATGCATACGAGCATTAAGATTGGTAGCCCTGTTGCGAAGTAGGATTTGGAACACTCCCACTGCATCAGCTGCCACAGCAGCATGCAACGGAGTTCTTCCGGTGTTATCTTGAGCATTTGCATCAGCTCCAGCATCTAGCAAACGTTTTGCAGCATCAGCTCGAGCATACCTGGCAGCTAAATGCAATGAAGTTTCTCCTGTTTTGTCCATTGTGGCATTAAGTTCAGCACCTTGTGCTACGAGATCTTGTATCACATTACCGGCAGTATCATCTTCCTCATCTTCTCCAGTGTCTATACCACCACCTCGAACAGCGGCTACCATGATGGGAGTCATGCCACATGGGCCGCGGGCATTTATATCATTAATATCACTATTTTGAGGTGGTGTAAGCATGGAAGCTGGTGGACGTATATCGGCTGCTTCTAGATGCTGTTGACTCCATGCTCTGGGTTCTGCTTCCTCATAGTCTGTAATAGCTGTATGATCACTAGCATATCCGGCATCTAGTACCCGCATACGTTTAGGTTGTGGCATTTCCGATTCATCATCTGACCATTGTTGGCCATGACCCATGTGTTGTCCATGGGAATTTATATCCAAATCCATGCAAGCAATGGAAGGATTCTTATTTAAATCACGCATTTCTTGCCCGTCAGGCCCTCGCCGACGCGAACGTCTTCTTGTTCCAGAATTGGTCCTTAAGAATCCTTCTGGGAACCATGTAATACCAGAAGCACGTTTTCTTTGAGTAGTCACTATAATTCCAATAGCAGCACCAACCAAGAACATTAATAAAATACCAATCAGGACATATTTGGCGTTTGTCGGAGTTTCTTCGGCATCTTCAACGGGAGGTGCATTCACACCATTAACTTGATAAATGGGGAATGACTTGGAGAGAGTATGTCTCGATGCTTTGGCTGCTAAGAAGTCTGCAGCTGCATTGGCTGACTGGAAGCAATAATCAGCGTTTGAGAGAGAACCACACTTTCTGTTGTCGATTTCTAAATAAACCTTTACACCTTTGCGGCCAAACTGTTTTGTGTATGCAACATTGTGTTTTTGTCCATAGTAAGTATCTTGTAAATTGATGGGTGTTGCTCCGTCCCACTCGTAAATCATGTCATTCCCTAGGCGGTCTTTCTTGACTCTCACTGTGGTACGTAATTGGTAGCTCATGTCTCTTAAGAATGCAACAAGATTTTGTTTAAAGTCCGGTATTTCCATCAAAACTATCATTGCTATAACTCCTTCGGCTAATTCTGGAGGTTCATTTTCGCAGTCCAATCCATCCCAGTTACATTCTGCATTGTTGCAACCGTAATCACAGTGACCATTAGCATAGTGTTTTTGGCAGTAGGCATCATACACAGGATTACACACTTGCAGGGTTTTCTCACAATCACGACCATCAAAAAGGCATTGTGGGTTGTAGCATTCTTCATCACAATTACCATCCATGAATACCTCCCAGCATTTTATCGGTGCAGTGCAGTTTACCCATGGGTTTATGCCTAGGGAGCAGTCATTGCCATCAAAATCACATGCGTAGGTGTTACATTCTTCATCACATCTATTATTACCACGTTTTAAAGGACAATTATTTTTTATGCACTGCTTTCTTTGCAATTCCAAATCCTTGGCATAATATGTAGTAGAATCTTTTCTAGATATTACAGCTTGTCCTAAACCTCCAGGCGAATTACGGTCATATATTTCACAATTCTTTCCAGTATGTTTGGGTGGGCAGTAACAAGCATAATCCCCTAGTTTGTCTTGGCATGATGCATCAGGATGTCGGCACGGGTTGCTGTCACACTCATTAAGACTATCAAGTTCACAATTGGTACCATCAGTTCCTTGAGGACAGTCGCAGTGGTATCCACCACCCTCAGATATACGACATATTCCACCATTTTGGCATGGATCAGAATCACAGTCATATCCACTAAATTCGCAGTTTTTACCATAGAATCCTTCTTGACAAGTGCATCGATGTCCAGCATGAATTGTTGTACAAATGCCTCCATTTTGACAGGGAGAATTGGCACAGAAATTCACCTTCACCTCACAATGTCTACCCATATAACCAGCTTTGCAATTGCAATGATAATCATTCACTAGCTGCACACAATCTAGTGTTCCAGGAGTTAGACATGGATTGGATAAGCATTCGTTAATGTCACCTTCACATCTAGGTCCAACAAAGCCAGGTGGACACTTACATTCGAACCCTCCAACTTTATCAATACATGTTCCGTTGTTGTGGCACGCCCCTGGTCTGCAGTCATCGATATTAATTTCACAAATGTAGCCTAGTGTTCCAGGTGGACATGAGCATTGGAAGTTATCGATTAAGTCGAGGCAAGTCCCTCCATTCTGGCAAGGATTAGGTTTGCAGTCATCCACATTAAGTTCGCAATTTTGACCTTGGAAACCTTTGGTGCAGTGGCATGCATATGAACCGATGAGATCTTTACATGTTGCTCCATTTTGGCATGGTGCAGATTCGCATTCATTAATTTCTCGTTGGCAGTAGGAACCAGTATATCCTTCTAGGCAATGGCAGCGATGTGAATTTCCTATATCTTCGCACGTGCCGTTGTTACAAAGTTGTTTTGGTGGGACACCTATAAAAATTCAAATTGCAATGAATGAATTTTCTACTTCTGTAAGGCGATAGCTGTTATCAGGGAATTTTTCACTGTTAAACAAACGCACTTGAGTTTTACAATTTACGACTTTTTTTAGTATAAATTTCTGTTAGTTAGAAGAAATTCAATTTACTCCAAAGTTTTTATGCTAAATATAGATTCAGTGATAAAAAATAATTTGATATGTTGCCAAATTAGGCATTCATATCAAAACTTGTATTTGGCTGTTATAAAGTGTCACTTTCTGATGGGAACCTATTAAGATTGTGTCCTATAAAATTAAAACGTTTTTATCTAGAATTTGATACTCAACGCAAAACTAATGTCCTTTCTTAACAAACAGAACGATTGCTAACGTTAAAACCACCAAAAAAAATTCAATATTTACCATTACTTTTACTAGCTCTATCAATAGTACATACAGTAAACAAAAAAATTCTGAAATTTACCTTTTCTCAAAGAAGCATCTTTACAGCTAACCATTTGAACATCACACACTTTTCCTGTCCAACCAGGTGCACAAAGGCACTGATATTGGTTATTAATTTGTCGACATGTGGCTCTGTTTTCACAAGGGTTAGTTGCACACCAGTCTACATACTCTCCACAATCTTTGCTTGTATAACCATATGGGCAGTGGCATGTGTAGTGAGTAACATGGTCCTGACATGTTGCTCCATTCAGGCATGGTGAACTATCACATAAGTTTATACGATTTTGACAGTTGGAACCTGTGTACCTGTAATGGAGAAACAATGTTGTAGATTTGTTTCATAATTAAATCAAAGAGATCATTTGGAAATGTAATTATTTACCCAGGTTTACAGGTACACGTGTATGAATTAATGCCATCGTTACAAGTGCCACCATTCATACAGCTGCTTTCTGTACAGTCTTCATCATTGGTTTGACAATTGATGCCAGAAAAACCCAGAGGACACGTGCAGGTATATGAGTCGACATACTGATTACAGGTAGCGCCATTCAAGCATGGATTGGAAAGGCATTCGTCAATGTCTACTTCACAGTGTTTGCCTTCAAAACCATTGACACAGAAGCAGGAGTAATCACCAATATCATCTAAACATGTGCCACCATTTTGACAAGGGACTGGAAATATAAATAAATTAACATAATGCCTCTTCAGAATTCTCCATATGCACTACTTACACGAAGCACAATCATCTGTATTGACAGTACAATCTCGACCTTCATATCCACGAGCACATATGCACTGGTAGGAGCCATTTGTGTTACGACAGGTAGCTCCATTGCGGCAAGGCTGTGACACCTCACATTCATCAACATCTTGTTCACAAAGGCGCCCTGTATAACCAACACTGCAAGAGCATGCAAAATCCAAATAGTTTAAGCTTGGAGTGCATCTGGCATTGTGTCTACATCTATTAGGAGAACAAGGGTCTAGCTTTTCTTGGCAGTTTCTGCCTGTGAATGGGAGTTCACAAACACATTTGTAATCATTAACTTGGTCGATGCATGATCCTCCATTTTTGCATGGATTGATGGCACAGTCGTCGATGTTTGTTTCACAGTTCACACCAGCATAGCCTGGCAAACATTCACAAGTGTATGAAGCTAGATGATCATTACATAATCCTCCATGTTGGCATGGATTGGAAGCACACTCATCTATGTCATTTTCACATTGTTTTCCTCCGTAGCCTGAAACAATATTGATGTGTATTTTCACTTTTTTCGTTGTATAACTATATTTTTATTTCTCACAATTAAAGAGAAATCTTATCTAAAATGCAAGTTGCTTGTTTTTTATAGTTCGACAGTATCTTTTTGTTTTTGGAAAAATTTTTATATATTCTGTCATTTTATGAACATCTTTAATATAAAATTAACTACACTGTATGGATTGGCGTTATAATAGTTTGATAAGTAAATACTAAACAATAAGATTACTGTTAAATAAGAGCAGTATTTCAGGAAATGCTGCTTAAAATATTTCAAACTATTTGGCTGAGGTGTTCAAGTATCAACTCAACTAAAGGTAACATAATCATATGAGCAGATTAAATTCTAAAGAGATACAGATAACTTTCGATTCGTCCATATTAAATGTACTAAAGAATGCTCTCTTAATGATAGCAGCCAAAAGGAGAAATTTTTTGTTTACTTATCATTCCACAAATATAAACATTTTCTGCCTGATAATAATACTAAGCATTCAATAACAAACTATTTTGCTAGTAAAATATCATTAGCTAACATAAATTCCAATTTAATCTTAACCAATATCACATAGTAAATTAATGTATCTGGTATGTAACTTCATTTTGTATTAAGAATAAAAATAACAGCATTATTGTACTTTTATTTTTAGCTTATTATTCAAACTTAATTTTAGAAAAAAATCAAATTTGATGTAAATACAGTAGACACTCGATAGTGTGAACATCGCATAACGGAAACCTCGCAAAATGTGAACAACATATTAATTATGCTAGGCCACCGTATACCGTGAACAAACTACACCTTCGCTTATGGAAACGAATGTCATTGACCTGCAAATATTTCGCGGTTGCGCTATCGCTGTTGCTTTAAGTGTAAATCCCCGGTTGTGAATCCCGATATATTTGATATTTCCCCGGTCGTATTAGCTGGAAATATTTTATTTTTATTTCGTGTATTCACTCTAGGTAGGTAGTGCATTGTTAGTGGTTGTTATCTGCGTGTGCAGCCTAAGCAATTTCGGTGCATATCAACAAAATGTCGCTTAAAAAACGAAAGTGTCTTACTCTTCGTGAGGATGGGCAAATTGTAACAATGTTTCTTCCCCCTAATGTCACACCGCTCGTACAACCAATGGATCAAAATGTTATTACACTAACGAAATTGTACTACAGAAACTGTCTTCTATCTACTGCAATAGAAAACAACACGAATGTTTCCGATACCTTGAAAAAGTTAACTATCAAAGACGCAGTAATCAACTTAATGGCAGCTTGGAATCATCTTAATCCCGAAATTATAAAAAAGTGTTGGAGGAATATTTTAGATGGAGTTCCTTCAAATTTTGATGATGACGATAATGTGCCACTCGCTATTCTGGAACGCCAGTCGGACAAGAAGAACTCACAATCAGTGTCCAAATCGCTTGAACTTCTACGTACATTGGCACCTCAGGTAAGTCCTTTCTCCCTATACATATCTAAATTGGTCCTGATTTGTGTATGTTTACTTATAGGGTGCATTTGAAGAATCTGATCTATTTTTAATGAGTATTAGTGATTTATCTGTTTAGTTTGTTAATTATAAATGTTTATTACATATTAGATATAACCTTCGTTAACGTGAATAAATCGATAATGTGAACAACCGTAGTTTTTTTGGGTTCATACTATTGAGTGTCTACTGTACACTGAAATTCTTGAAAATATGTACAAAATTTTAAATTTTGTAATAGATAAAATCCACTGTACTGATAATCAATAATCTTAACCACTTTAACTACAAAATTTCATACCTGGCAAACAGTGACATATAAATTGGTTAACTCCATCTTCACAGCTACCCCCATGTTTACAAGGGTTTGACTTGCATTCATCAACGTCACTGAGGCACCTGGCATCGTAATATCCTCTTGGGCACTCACAGCGGAATCCATTAATTAGATCAATGCAAACACCTCCATTGGCGCAGGGATTTGAAGCACATTCATTGATGTCCGTTTCACAATGTTGGCCAGTATAACCAGGTAGACATTCACAAGTGTATCTGAAAAAAGATTATACTTAAGTCTTGCAATTAACTGGACAAATTCTCATGCAAAAGTAGTTGTATTAAAACTTTTATAATAAAACTAAACAAATACTGGAAAAAAATTGTCTAAAAATCACTAATATGAAAACTGATGCTGAAAATAAAATCTAAAATAAGCAAAAAAGAAAACGGCAAACACACAATGACATTCAGGGCTATAATCATACACATTTAACATTCTGATTACTGAACACATTCACAGAAAAAATTTAAACTTACTCCTGAAATGGGTTATTGCTGGTCATACATGAAACAAAATTTTACTGTTAGTATTTGTATCGACAGTTTATGATTAAATAAAATAATGCACATTGCACTATTCAAAGAAATGCTCATCTCTATCCTACATCAGCTGCTTTGATATTTTGGCCTAGTAATTATGTTCTACTGAGATAGTAAGCCCATAAAGGCATTTATACACTTATTTCCTTACTTATTATAAGGTACTGCTACTTCTATTTCAGCAATATATAAAATAGCATACTTTGTTTCTGTGAACCAATTAAATTCTTACCTATTGATGCCATCGATGCAATGGGCATTGTTTCGGCAGGGATTGCTATAGCATTCATTGACATTTATTTCACAGTTGGTTCCCGATGTTCCAGCTTTACACAAACATTGATAACCATTAACCAAATCTTGACAAACACCACCAAATTGGCAAGGGTCAGATTCACATTCATTTATTTGCGACTGACAGAGATAACCGGTGTATCCGGGATGACATGTGCATGTAAAAGAATTTTCACCATCGATGCACTCTCCATGATGGCATGGAGATGATGCACAGTCATTGATATTAGTTTCACATGATACACCTAATAAAAAAATAAAACATTACTAAAAAAAAACCTACTATTCCACCATTCGCAAAGTAGATATTATATCAACAAGTTTTCATGCCATATACCAATAACACTATTATATGAAACAATGAAAGTATTGTAGTTCTTTACTTACCAGTAAATCCAGGAGGACATTCACAAGTGTAACCAGCAATGGAATCATGGCAAATGCCACCATTACGGCATGGACTAGATATACAATCATCTATGTTGATCTGACAACGAGAACCAGTGAAGCCAATGGCACAAGTACACTTGAAAGAATTTATGAGATCATGGCATGTACCACCGTTCAGACATGGTCTATCTTTGCACTCGTCTATGTCGATTTCGCATTGTGTGCCAGTAAATCCTGAGGAAGAAGATAACATTTCATTATACTGAAAATAAACTATAGTATTTTAAGCAAATCTTATATGCTTTTTTGGCACTTTTTTATTTCACAATATAAATTTAGAAGAATCTACTTTGTTACATTGACTAATAAACAATACTCCGATACATTGACTAATTAACAAATGTGGCAAGTACTATTTTTCTTCAATTTGCCATTTCTGTAATCCTATATTCACATGTTTTAATGTCTTTATCTCATATTTTATAACGATATTACAAATTATAATACTTCCAAATTTTGGATTTTGAGGATAATATAAATTGGACATGCCTCAATCATCAAATATATATTATCACTATATAATACTATCATTTAAAGTTGGACTAACAGAGACCAAGGCCTTTTTAATTCTAGATGTGGCCAACAGAGGTTTTACCACTTTTCAATTAATTGTTAGGACAAGTGCATTTAGTGTTTACTTGGATATGATAGTTACAAAAGTAAAACTTTTAAAGCAAACCATCGCATATACCAATCAGATAAGATAAATTGTAAATCTTAATAAGCCGACATAAACAACCATGACATGTCGGTACTGTCAAAGCTGCCCAAAGTAGGTAGGTACCTAACGCAAAAAGCTGATCAGCCAGTCATAATATATTGGCAAAATATAATTACAATCAAAGAAAACTTTTAATTATTAAACGGAACTTAGTACATAGAAATTCAATATAAAATCGTACTCTAACGTTGTAATGATTATTTGGGCATACCTAAACACTATTTTATCTTTTAAAGCTTTGCTAAACAATTTCTGTAAAAAAAAACTCGTTAATTTCATTTAAAAAATACTTTTCATTTACTTTGTACACCAATACTTTGGATTCGAAATAGTGGAAATTTACTATATGCTACTTGTTTTTCGGTTGGTAGCATAACCAACACATGTACAGACTGTGAGAACTAACAATCTCAATAGATTTAATACCAAGATCAATCTGAATATCCGCTACGTGACACAAATTATTTTATGGAAAAAAGCATCCTCATTCTGTGGAACTATTGATCCATGCAGATGTTGGTATACTATCCTACCACTTTTCTTAGTAATTGACAGCTAGATAACAATTTGAAATATTAAATATGCTGAAAATTAAAAATGTAATATCAAATTTGAACTTAGGCTGGCGACGGCAGCCTAACCTAACCTACCGTTGCAGTGATGGCAATAATTTATGATGTTTCAAAACGTTTGCTAGAGTAAGAATGCATTCTACAAATTACAATACGGATTCGACGTTTATGTAATTAATCTATTACGCCCGCTAAAATTACAGAGTAGATGCCAAACGGAACATACAAATTATAGTACACTTGAAATTGATTATCATTTCAAATGGCCGCAATTTATATAGCAGAACATACACGGACACCTGCCTGTAATTTTACATGTTCTGCAGTGCAGAGACGAGATCCCGAAACCGGTAACTCATCGTCATGAACGAACGCAAGAGCGGCTGGACTGTGATTAGCCCACATATATGACCCTTACCACTTACAGACTTGGGTGGGTCACATACCGCTGGTAGCTACTGCTGTTCTTTTTGTTATAATGCAGACCACGATTGCATATGTACTCAAAGAAATACATAAAATGCATTACTCTTCTCAGAACTAGAACGCCGAGGCGGTTCTACATGCAGGAATAGAACACTTGGAATAAATACGGAAATCCAGGGGCTACCCAAATACCACGTGTCCTAGTCTTATTGTGGCGTTTTTAAGAAATAGACACAAAAAGAATCGCTTTCATCGTCCTCGTTTCAAGTGTTATATATACAGCAGCATATTGATTCCAGACACCAAAGCTAAGGCTCTGTAAAGACAATCGGTTAAGCAGTACGTTACAATTACTTTTTCAGCATCAAAAATAAAGGGCTCTAAAGATGAATAAACGGACGAGAAAAACTGCTTACTGTGTGCTTTATTTAAAACTCAAAATGGATTTAGGCATATAAAAAATATTTGCCGTAAACACGGCCTAATGTTTTGATGTTTGAATTGACAGGAAACATTACAGTTCGATTTTTACAAGAAGCCGTTTAATTGTACAAATAAATTAATTATAAATGTCATAAAAGGTAAACGTTTCCGTACATATTACAAGTTTTGTCCCCTTACTGTCAACTGATATACGGGAAAAGTGGTACTTCCAACTCGTTCATTTAATATAAAATGTGATTGCTAATAGCCTCAAGTAAACTCTGTAAGTAACTAATTTAGATATTGGATTAAAGACAGTAAATTGTAAAAAAAACATGTTTACTGTTTTCTTGCTTGCATAGGTTGAACTGGGAAAGGTAATACAAGGAAAGAAAAACAGAAAGGGATATAAAAACGATAACAGTAGGAAGGAGGAAAGAAATCATGTAAAAAGCAAAAAGAATAAAAGAAAACAATGGGATGATGAAGACTGCAACATAACTGTAGAAAAAGGAATAAAACTAGATTGAAGATATTAAAAGATTAAAAAGGATACACAAATTTGAACAAAGAACCTGTAGAAGATAACAGGTGAAGAAATATATTGGAAAGTTGATTATTATCATAGGCTAATAAATACCTAGACGTCTCAAGTAAATGACAAACTAGATTCAATCTAAACCCGCTGGGACCTTTGCGAAAGATGGCGCTGTCAGTTATTTCCAGTACTACCTGCAGTTGACCAAATACACTTTCAAATGACAGATTTTCTACATCGTTTACCTGGGCCACGTTAACTCAGAAGTAGGTAGCAAAGCCCATACCGCCTTAACCCCAAGAATAAGGTGTTATGATGGTATTATTTTAATGAAAATGTTTCCAAATTTTACCTAGCCTAGAAAGTCACTTACAATCCTTGCCTATAAATATTTAATCTGTATATACTAGACAGGCGCTTCCTATTAAACATCGTAAGTAAATAAATTGGTATAATTTTAGAAAGTGAATATCATTTTTGAAAAATTAAATTTTTGTTTTTTTCAATGTTCTCATGGTAGCCTTCGAATTTGGAACACTCTGTATGTATATATAAGTATGTAGGTATATAAAGAAAAAATAAATTTGCAACGTAGATAATTTTATTAACGCAGAGTTTATTTATAATTACACAAACAGTAGTACATCTAAATGATCTTAAGAAGAAGTAACAGCCATCAATAACGTATACACATTTAAGTGTGGGTTTTCGGTGCTTTCCTATCCGAATTTAAAATTGATTGCAATGTAGGAGAAAGAACAGCTGGATCAATGCAGATCTCCTTAGGTGATGAAACCAAATTTGACATATCAATGGTAGCAAGTCGTTTATAAAGTTTGGGGTTTTTGGTACGTCTTAAAAACAGTGGTTCAGAATCATGGATGGTAGTTTGTGGAACATTCTCTGGCAGTTGAGGAAAAAGTATCTCCCACGGCGAAACACTTTTTTCAGTTGAACTGTTAATTGGACTACCAGATGAATTTTCGAATGGTTTAGGAACGCTGTTACGGTTGAGTCTTTGTTTCAATACGTTCACAAAGGCCGAAGTTTCAAAATGAGTTTCACAGATCTTTCTGTTTTTCAACTCACTTGGCGGCATATCTAATAAATTCGTATCACCTGAAATAATTAAATTAACGCTGTTAACTTGGAGTTATTTAAATAAAAAAGTAGAACCGATAATTTTAAACATGTCAACGTGAAAGTAATATTTAAAAATTGATACGCGAGTTTGATATACAGGGTGATTCATAACTGGAGACGAAAAATGAAGTTTCATATTCTACGTTGTATTCTAAGTAAAAATATGCAATTTTTTCCGATCAGACTTCGTTTTAGATTTATTTCAGTTCTAAATTTCCAGAAGTTATTTCAGTTTTTAAGATTTTCAAAGGATTATTTGACTAAAATCCTTAATAAGAAGTAAGTAAACGTATATTACTTCTACAAAACAGTTTTTTTTTCATTTTTACATGTCAAAAAACGAATAATAAAAAAGTTTAATCATAACAATTGTTCGAAATGGCCGCCTTCAGCGCGGAATACGAGCTTGGCAGCGAAAAACAACTGAATTGTAAATTTGTCTAAAATTCTGTGTTTTAAACAGTTGCATTCATTATTATTTCCCATTCACAAAAATATATGTGCATATTCTTCATTACTGAATTGCAGTCACCAAATTAACTAATCACTAAAGCCCGGATTTTAGGTAAACTGTGTTTTCCGTATATTAGTAGGCAGGTTAGTAAGTCCTTGATATAAATTCGCAATATAAAATTTCAGGCTTTCAGGCTGTTTAACCACTGCCAAGTTAAGCACGTTCAAACTACTAAAGTATTTTGTGGAGAGAAAGTTGATGATTTTAAAACCAAAACAACATCCTATATACAAATTTGCGTCATGCGACGTTGAACGCTCATTTTCATTGATGAAAAATATTTTAACAGAAACACGAACGAACGAAGTTTTGCCAGGAACAATATGGAGCTATATTTTGTATGCTAAGTCTGATCGGAAAAAAGTAATTACACATTTTTACTTTTACTATAACCCAGAATATGAAACTTCATTTGTCGCCTCCAGGTATGAATCACCCTGTATAAAAACTTTCATCTGACATAATTTCTGCACTACAAGTAGTAGTACAAAAAAGGTTCGAAATGTTAATATATAAATTACAGAATTGTGTTAAAATTTCAGTTCAAAAACAATTTCTCCATTAATAATTTGGGAAAATTGCTAACAGCGAAAACAAATATAAAAATTATAAAAAAATCCATAAACATTCGAGTATAGAACTGCATTTTGTAAGATGTCCTGCTAGGTGTTCAAAATGTTTTATTTAGCACGATTTTCCAACAGAGTTGTTTCATTTTTTATTGTTATTGATTAAGATTTTTCATAGTACTCTCATTTAATTAAACTTACCTCCGGAATTTAAAACCCACTGTTTGCATCTTTCTTCATCTTTTACAGGAAAGTAAAACATGTGGAGACCTGGATCGGTTCGTTGACTTTTTTCACAATTTTTGTAGGAACACTTATTTCCCGGGAGACGCATATTTAAATAATAATATTAAAACAAAGTTTATAATTCACTAAAAGTGTGCGTGTACTAGAGTGCATTAACTGTTAGCAATGTTTGTGAACTAAATGACTGCAAGTCATAAATGAAACTGACGTTTTGTAATAGGTAATTGAAAATATTTTTCAAAGTAGAGTGGGATACACAATCACAATCAGTTAAGTTGATCAGTGTCCAGTGGATAACAAAGTTTGCTTGGTAGTTAGAAGAACATAGAACATAATCTACATTCAGAGCTTTTCTAAATGGAAGATGCAATTACATTGTCATTAGCATAATTTACAATATATAATAATATCATGTCTAATGTATTATGTTAACAAAAACTTCTTTTACCTGTAATGACCTTTGGGGTAATTTTGAAATCTCTATCAACGTGCCTTATCTATAAATAATCTTGCATTGAGAAAAGACCTAGCAAGCATTATTTGATCATTGCCTGAGCCGCGAATTTGTTGTTCTCCACCTCGGTATGTAATGTAAATTAATGAAATTTACTTTATTTGTATAAATGTCAATCAGAAAATAAAATAATAAATTGCAATTGTAATAAATATGTATACAGGAATAATTTCTTAACATTGGTAATCTTTATCTCTTAAGTTAATTCTGTTTAATCTCTCTAATGGAGACTATTTATTCCTTGCCTCACTTAAAAGGTATTCACTTAACTTTAGCAATTGTAAAAGGTTGATTTTCAGTTTTGCTTTTTATTCCGTCTTTTTTTCTTTTGGTTTTTTTTTGTCTTTTTTTCCATGGCCTTTTATTCCTATTACTAAATTGCAATATACTTCTTAAATAAATTGGTATAATTTTTGAAAGTGAATATATTTTTTGAAAACGGCTGGTCAGATTTTGATGAAATTTTAAATTACAATTTTGAAACCGGGATGTTATAGAAGGCCCTAATAAAAACTGAATGATTTTTTGCCGAACTTTCTAGCTTCAAAATTAAGGCCGCTACGATTTTTTGATGATTGCGACTTTAACGCCCAAATACTCACAAACCGTTAATCCGATTGATTACAAAATTGTTTTTTACTTTTTAAAGTAGGTTGCCTGCGGGGCCTTATAAGAATGTTTATAAATTTTGAGTTTAGTGCCCCGTTATTCAAAAACGGGGTATCAGATTTTTATGAAAATTCATATGTAAGGCCGTATGTAGAGTCTAACACAACGGTAACTTTTGAAAAAAATCCGAATAGGGAAAAAAAATTGGACATGATTTGTGGGACAGTTTAAACTTAAAGTATGGGAAAGTCCAGGCGAAGTGTTTTGCTAATTTTGATTTAATGACGTTTTATAAAGATGTTCAGATTCACGTATTCTAAAAGACGACATGATGCAGGTACCTATATTGGAAAACGTGCGTGTGATAATTGTTATAAATAAAATCACTTTCATCTTCTTCGCAATTAGAACTTAACACGAATGTTTTTAATGTGGGCAAAACAAGTGTCTAAATCTCATGGATTTGGAAGTAGAGTTATGATTAAAACCCCCCTTATTCCGTATTACTAATAAAAAAATTTCTAAGGCGTCCCGATTTAAATAATTTTTAAATTATTATAAAGTAAATTAAAAGTTGACCTTGCCGACTGCATTAATCCAAGAAAACATGGAGGTACTTCATACCTACCAACACTTTAGCATCATTTACAATGTGTAATATCATGTCTGATGTAAACAAAACCTTTTTACCTGAAATGGAATGCTTTGGGGAATTTGAAATCTTTATCTACGTGCCTTATCTATAAGCTTTAATTTTGCAGTGAGAAAAGACGTGCCTAGGTACCTGAGTTCTCACTCAGTTCATAATGTTGACAGGACGTAGTGCGCTGATTGTTACGACATTGTGACCGACGGTGGCGCCGTTGTTAGAACAGGTCCCACACTAACCCATAAAATGAATACATTGGCCAGACGTCTAGGTATTTATTAGCCTATGTTATTATTCACGGACATACGGCCATACTGATGAAAACATCAGAATAGATCCACCTTCATATGAGGAGTTTGAACAAGTTGAAGTTGAAGAATAATGGAATGCTACAAAACTCCAAAACTGCCGACATGATCAAACATAGAAAGCCCATAATAAGAAGAAAACGTTATCAAACAAAAACATATACGGGAAGAAAAAATGTAAGACGAACGAAAGGTACGTATTATATTCTCTATGCACTACTGAAATTCTGAGAAAATGAAGAAAATGGCAGGGAAGTATTCTTAAAAGTTTATCAGTGTCACTTTAGGAAAAATGGTTGATGTCAAATCTGATTTTTACAATAAACAAACCCTAAAGAAATGTTAGAAATATAATGTTAAGACATAGTAGATTCACAACATCAATCATTGGAGGAAAGGTACAAGACAAATGCCAAAGATGTAGACCCCAACTAAAATAAACAGAGTGGAACAGAAGAAGAATGTGGATCTGCACCATTTATTCATCGACTTCAAGCAGGCGTGTGATTGAAAATTAAGAGAGAAATTATGCAAGAGATTACAATAACTAACAAAGACAAGCTAATACAAATCTGCCTGTACGAAACCAAAATTAAAGTTGCAGTACAAGACTGTTTCTCAGAAGAATTTACAATTGGAGGAAGAGATACATTCTCTACCATGCGCACTGTTTAATTTCGCTGTGGTAATTAGCCAGTGCTAGGTACTAGTATTTGAATTAGTAGATTTGAATCAGTACAAATTAAAAAAGGGATTTAGAGGAAGTGTTTAAATACTCTAAAGGGCAGTAAGAGGTAAAAGCTAAGCTTGAATACAACTAAAATAAAACATAACTTAACAATAAACAGGTGGAGATATGAGGACAGCAGAGAAGTAGCTATTAAGCATCAGTAGCTTAGGAGGATAGATAAATTGAAGCATTTAAGATAGCAATTACGGAAATAAATGAAACTACAAAGAATGTTAACTAGTTTAATATTAATAAGTGATTGCAAGCGTTTCAGAACATGTTAAAATTGCAGTCGCTATCTTCAAACTGTAACACAAATGTGTGTAAATCAGAAATTGAGTTGATGGTAATGTAGACGGCAGATACGTGATGCAGAACAATAGAGGAAGAGGAAGTAATCAACATTTAGGAATTGAAAACCCTGAGTAAAACGCATGGGATAGTGCATGATAAGAGGGTGAATAAGAACGAACCACGAGGTAAGAACAAAGTCTAGAGAAGTAGGGGATACTCTCTCCCGGGCAGATAAAAAACAGAAAACAAGTTGATCAGGATATTTACAACGCATGGAGAAGACAGGAAGCTATAGGGGAATATGACTACAGGTAGTCCAAAATTGAGGTCGATGGATAACACTGAAAGAAATATACAGAAACCTGCAAATGATGGATGGAGATAATGACATAAGCCATAAAACTACATAACTCATTGTAGCAACACATGTACTACTCAACAATTGACAAAAGATTGAATGCCATACTTTCACGAAATCATTGAAGAAGGTTGGGGAGGCGGCTTACCATCCATAGTCCTCTGAAAACTATTGGTTTTCGTAACCGTTTGGTAAACCAAGCTTTTACGGACTACCAAGATGTAGAAAAAATTAATGATATTTTACTTTTTTTTTGTTAGAGAAAGTAAAGAACACGTTTCAAATTAGCTGTTTCTACATTTCCTATCGATCATAGTAAAATAATCGTTGCTATTGAAACTGAGATAAATTTTAAAAGAACAGGTAGAAAAAAATATTGTTTATCTACTTTGATTTAATAATAGGTCCATTATGATACCGAAAACAGTTTAATAATGGAGGCTATTATTAAACTGTTTTTGGTAATAAAATCCTCTATTATTAAACTGTTTTTGGTAACTTTTTGGTTTTTAAGATTGGTG